>PVJO010007705.1:0-80139 GCA_004026905.1 Hystrix cristata
TGCTGCTGAGAGGGTGGTGCGGGGCTCTCCACATCTACTCAGCTGTTAATGGAGAAGTCTGGTGACGGGGGCTCATCTGTCCGCACAAGGCCTCAGGAGCGAGGTTGAGGTTCCCCAGAGCCGCTCCTGGGTCTCTCCCGGTCAGCGCCGTGCACGACTTAAACTTGGTGGCTCCTAGTTCTAGCTCTGGTTGGTTCTGTTCCTGGACTCATAGTGTGGCCATGATACTCTTGCTAGAAAACTGGCCTGTGTCTCTTCCGTGACAGCCTGTGTGGTGCCAGTAGGGCTGGGGAGCCCTGTGGGCCTGGACTAGCTGCATGGCTTTGGCCCGACTCTGCTTCCCCACTTCACGGGGTTGCTGCTGCAAATGACACCGCTCTGGCAAGCACCCAGCACCACGCCAGCACATACGAGGTTCTGTTTTTTGTGATGCTGAGGCTGGAACCGAGCACCTTTTGCATGCTAGGCAAGCGCTTGGACAGAGCTACACCCCAGCCCCTGTGCTCCAAGTTTGGCTTTAAAAAAAGAAAAGGAGAATGCTAACTGAAGCTCCCGAGTGAGATCACCTCGAGCCTTGAAAATTGCAAGCTGCTGTTTCGCTGGGTGGGAGGCTGACAGTGACCCCCATTTCAGGCTAACTGATGAGACTGCTGCACGCTGGAACCTGTGGGGAGACTGAGGACACTGGCACCCGGGGCCGTCCCCGACGCTGAGGTGGTGTGCATATGCCTAGACTGGGAGTCCGCACATTCCCAGGAAATCTGCCACGGGCCAAGGCCGAGAACTCAGCTCCGGAGACGGTCACAAGCGAGGCCCATCAAGCTTGAGGGCGTCTGGAGATAGACTCTGGCTCCTCCAAGGCGGCAGAGCTGGCTTGCTGGCCAGGCAGCAGCAGTGGCGACTCCACAAGGAAACAGTGATGTGGAAAGCTGGAAACTAACTGCGTGTTTCCACCACGATCCTGTGTTGGTTTCCTTGGTCCATCCACAGGTTCTACTCTGCAAAGAATCTTCTTGAAACGCCCGCTGAGTCTGTCTCCTCTCCTCCACTGAACAAAGGCCAGCCCCAGGCACCTTTGTCTGATCCCGTCTTGTGTCCACAGCAGGGCTGGCCTGCCCCCCTGTCCCAGCCTCTCCTTCGTGCCCTCGGCCGCCCCTGCACATGCTGCCACTCCCACAGGGCATCCTGTCAGCTTCGCCGTCCTTGTAAGCCGCTGCCAGTCAAAAGCCAGAGTGCAGCTCTGAACCTCTCCTGTCTTTTCCCCTGTGGGTACCAGGCACCCCGAGTCCAGTCCCATAAGGCCTTCACATGGGGTCCTCCCTCTGGGTCTTGGCTTATGTTCCGTGCCCCACCTGTCCCTGGTGCTTGCAGATGTCAGCACCTGGTCCGGTCTCGAGGGGCTGGCGCATCCACCTGGCCCTGAACTTGTTCTCCAGGGAAGAGGAGCCAGTGTAGTCTGTGGCCTGCGACCCTGCCCACTCCAAGCCAGACTGAAGCTGTGCCTAGGGTCTGCACACAGGGCTGAGTTGCTGCTCTGTCGCGGCAGTTTACAGTGCCAGGTGCACCCCGCTGTTCCCGTTTCCAAGCTTCCTTCTTCTCTAGTTGTTAATTCTTCTCCACCTCCAGAAGGGGACGAGAGCCAGCAGCTGGCTGCCTGCCCCACGGGGCTGGCCTCTTTATTACAGGGTGCCCCTGCCCAGGGGGTCAACACGGACAGAGGCCTGTTGTCCCAGATGCGCTCAAATGCCAATGAGGGAGAAACCTGGAGTGGAACACATTCGAGGTCCTGGACCTGTTCTAGGGATCGACCTGAGAAGATGAAGTGGTGTTTCCATATCTCATTGCCACCCCGAGTTCTGTGGTGAGAATGGTGCTGCTCCATCCAGAACCGCAAGTCCTACTGTTCTGGAAAAGATGCTTGGCAGAAGTTAGCTAAGGTGATTCCATGAAAACGAAGTGTCTAGGAAGCCAGGAGTGGTGGGGCATACTTGTAATCCCTGCACTCTGGGAGGCTGAGGCAGGAGATGGTCAGCTTGAGCCCAGGCTGGGTAACTTGGGAAGAACATGTTTCAAAAAATAAAAGGGCTGGGGATGTAGCTCAGAGTGAAGGTCCTGGGTTCCATCTCCAGTACTGCAAAAACGAAAACTAAGCAACAGGAAGATCTTCATTACTCTCTGTTCTTGTCATTTCTGATGTCCACACTGGGTCCTGGGTGAGCCAGTGGTGTCCTCCGTGGGCCCCGGCAGACCCCAGCAGATGCTACCACTGGCCCACACAGCGAGGTTCTCGGAAGTCCAGGTGCAGATGGGCCGAGGGCAGCGGGAAGCTTGGAAGCTCCAATCAGCAAGACTGAAACGTTTAGCAGCAAAACCACAGAACAGATGATGGAATTAGGTCAATCAAACTCTGAGATGAAGCATACATGGAAACTCAAGACATCACAAGAGATGGGGAGTTTGGCGCATACAGCAGGGTGACCCCCAATTTCAGCAAAGTCTAATGCTATCTTTCTTTCTCCTTTTTGGTTTTTTTTTTTTTTTTTTTTTTTTTTTTTTTTTGAGACAGCGTCCCACTATGTAGCCCAGGCTGGCCTGGAACTCGCAGCAATCCTCCTGCCTCAGCCTCCTGAGTGTTGAGATTACAGGTGTGCACCACATGCCTGGCTATGTTTGAAAAATAAGACACATTAATTTGAACAGCCAAGAAAAAATTGCCATTTATTAAGATTCAACAAAGCGTTGTACTTTTGAAAGCAATTTTCGGTGCATGTTCTTCAACAATCACATTCTATGAAGAAAAACATTTAAGAGCCACAAATTTGTTTCTTAATCTCAGAGTTACAAGACATCTTAAATTCGAAATAAAAGGTCAAAACAAAAAAAGGAAAAGAAAAAAAAATGTGAAAACAACAGATTCTTCCATCCCCAATTTTAAAACATCAGGAATTTTTCTACAACTCAGTGCTAAATGGCAGCATGGCAAGCTGTATGTCTGGGTGTGCATGTGCGCACATGCACACACGTGTATTTGCTATCCACACTCGGGTATGTGGACGTCAAGTACACAGAATGCATGTGATGGCAATGAGACGCAATCACTCTGAGGGAGGCTTGTGAGCTAGATACACTACGAGACTTGAGGAAAAAAAGTCTTGAACCCAGTTTGTGCATAGTTCATGATCCTCTATAAAACCAGCTATTGTGGATCTGCAATCCTGCAGGACTTTTCTTTCTTTTTTTGTTTTTTTGTTTTGATAAAACCATTAAAAAGCTAATTAAAAAAAATGTAATGCACAAGTTTCCTGATCAAGCAGGCAGGGAACACAACGTTCATATATATTTTTTAAAACATACTTGAGGGTATGTTATTCCATTGTCTTTCGTCCTTGCAAAACAAAACATTGATCATTTTTAAAACATAAAGCAATTTTTAATATATAAAGCACTCTTCAAACATCTATTTCTTTTGAGTCCATTATTTGGTAAATATGTAACTGCTACACATTAGAGATTAGGTATTTTTCTTCTTTGTGGTTTTTTTAAATTTTTTTCTTTCCTTTTTTTAAAATTTTTTGTTTTTTAGTAACATCTTCAGTGCTAGGAGTTGGGTTTAAAAATACATGAAATGGTGTGGAGCTGCCCTCGGGAGCCCTGGCTTTCCTGAGAGCGCGTCCGGCATGTGCAAGACAGTGACACAAAGCCTCATCACTGTGACGAGGGGAGAATAATTGACAGAGTCCACAATGATGGCCGAAGGGGGACAGCACTGTCCAATCCCAGAGCTCTGAAGTAGCGTATCTGCATTCTGAAAATAGGTTTCTTTACGATGCAAGTCTTTTTTTTTTAATTCCTTTTTTAAATTTTTTTTTTTTAAATTTTAAAGTCTAAAGGAGGAAAAAAAGGTCTGTAAACAAGTGGGAGCCCAAACCACAGGCTCTTCCAAAAGCAGTCACAACCCATGTCCAAGTGCTTGCTTCCGCCCAGTCCTCTGGCGGAACCATCCATTCTTTACAAGTATCTATGGCCACAGTTCAGCAACAGTTTTTTTTCTCTTTAACTTTATATCCCAAATGGAAAAATGGTGCAATACTCTGGTAATAATTTTCTTGCATTAGTCCACAATAAAAAGCTGCTAAAGGTAGATATACATATTATTTCTCCAGAGATATACACTGTAATTTTAAACGCAATTAACAGAGTCCTTGAGTAAACATTTACACATGAATTGTCACCAGCCCTGTCCTGTGAATTCGCTTTAATGTTTAGGATTAGCTAAAGGAAGGGCAGGGACACCTCAGTGCAAAGTTAGAAAGCTAATAATAACAAACATTTGACCAATGAGCAAAAAAAAAAAAAAAAAAAAGCATATACTGAATAAAAGGGAAAACTCACAGTTAAAACTCTCACACACACAGGAAGCGTGCACCATGCAGGAGCACACACACACACGCATACACACTCACTCGCATACTTTTGCACTCACACGCACACTATAGGCTATGAACTTAGAAATTTTTCCTAGAGCCTGTTTCTGTGTACTGATGTCAACCTGGAAGTGGAGAATTAGACTTAGAAAGTGTTCACATTTCATTATTGGCCTGCTGGATTCAAGTATTTGCATGTTTGATATGTTTTTTAAACTTTTAAAAAATATTTTTTTGGGATTAAAAAAATGACATGAAAAAGTAATGAAACAAGGGTAATGTGCATAGGCGGCTTGGGGGACGGAGAGTGGCAGCAGAGGTGCCCGCTCAGCTCTGCACCTGCGCCCCGCGCCCCACCGCCTCTGGTAATGTGCATAATCGTCACAGGCTCACTTTAAATAGGCTTCACGTTTCCCTCCCTCCCTTGCCCACGATAAAATAACCCTTTCCAGCCCACAATCTGAAAAGTGCCCTTCATGATAGAACTATTCTAAGCAGCTTTTATACTTAAAAACTCAAAACGACAACACACCATACAAATGTAAGACAACACGAAATAAAAAGCTATGAGGAACATCCTGTCGTTAGCATGTGACACTGACCGAACGCAGCCCGCACTGTTTCGGGAACAGTTCACAAGGGCCACAGGAAGGTTCATCTTCAGAACTGGACAGAGGTACTAGAAAGGGCCGCAGGCCGCTTGTCTGGCGGGAGCACAGTGCACTGGGACCTTGGGAACACAGGCTGGCGCTGCCCCTCGCCTTGAGGGATGCCTGTGGCCCTAGATGGACTCCCCGCTGAGCAGGTCCCCTGGCAGCAGCGTGTTCAGCGGGGTGGGGCTGCCGATCAGCCTGCCGTCATCGCTGCTGGGTGGGCCCCACAGGCTGCTTGAGTACTGGGGCCCCCCACCCCACAGCAGCTCGCTGCCTCCCTTGCTACCCAGGCACGGGGCACCCCAGTGGGTGGCATCACTTCGCACCAGGCCGTGGGTGCTGCCTGAGGCCCCCAGCCTCGCCTGGCTGCTCCCGCTGCTGGACTGCCAGCTGGAGGTGGGCGGCAGGGCCTGGCCTTGGGCAAGGAACCGGTTCACTTCTTCTTCACCCGCAAACTCGGCCAAGATGGTAGTGTTTCCCAGCACACACCTACAAAGCAAGAAGTCATGTGAGCATGTCACTGAGTCCTGAAGCTGAGCCACTGGGAAAGCCACAGGCCACCCACACCCCGACCAGATTATGAATATTCTCCCTATCTTTTTGTTGTTTATATGAGACAGAGTCTCTTTATGTAGTCCACACTGGTCTTGAATTATGTAGCCCAGCTGGCCTTGAATTTGTGGTGATCCTCCTGCCTCAGCCTTTCAAATGCTAAGATTACAGATGTGCACCACCATGTCTAGCCTTTCACTTTAGATTTCCAACAGCTACATCATATGGTGTGTGGAGCATGTGTGTACATGTATAACCACAATACCCCACCAGACCAAGGGCCAGCCAGCATCAGTACAATTTGCACCCAGTGCTAAAATCAGGAAGGACTAATTTCTAGGTTCCACATCTCAAGGGATGTCTCCGAGCAGGTCAAGTTACACACTGTACTGAAGCGCCCTTTAACAAGGCAGAGGGGCTGCTATGAGGATTGTGGCTGGGCCTGTGTGTGCTTTTCCAGGACACAGAGTGTCTGCTTTCTGTTGCTGGGCTCGGCAGGTGCCCTCTGGGGAGTCTTTTCTAATACTGCACGTAGTCCTGGCAACTGAGCAACTGCAGAAATCAGCTCATCCTGAGACACCTGTGCTGACCTGAACGGCACCCGCCAAAATGCCTATGCTGAAGTATTAACAGTGCTGCTGAATGTGACTGTATTTGGAGACAGCATCTTTAGGGAGGTGACAAAGCTGAGGAGGTCACATGGGCGGCCCTAACAGAACATGACTGGCACTCTTACTTGAGAGCATCAGGATGTAGACACACTCGGAAGGACAACCACGCAGAGAAAAGAGGAGGATAGCTGTCTTATTAGCTGGGAAAGCAGCCTCCGAAAGAATGGACCCTCCTGACACCTTGGCCCCAGGCTTCCAGCCTCCAGAAGTGGCAGAAGACCCATTTCTGGGCTGGGCATCATGGTCAGTGCCTGTAATCCCAGCACTCCAGAGGCTGAGGCAGTAGAGTAGCTGCGAGGTCCAGGCCAGCCTGGGCTGCACAGTGAGTTCAGGGCTAGCCTGAACTACAGAGTGAGACTCTGTCTCAAAAACCAAACCAGACCAATTTCTGCCACTTATTTAGGTGCTGCCTGGGGTGCTATGTGGGCAGCCCCCATGCCAACTCTGGGGCACTTGCACTATTTGGTTGCAGGGAGTACTGAGGAGAAACATACATGTGCAGAGACTTCTGGGCCTTGGCGGCTTCCTCCTTGGAGCTGTAGCGGACCACGGCGTTGCCTTGGGTCAGGTTCAGGTGGAATGTGATGAGAGGCCCGTGCTGCAGACACAGTGTCCGCAGGGTGGAGCCATCAATCTGATCAAGGAAGCACAGGGCACCCACGTGTTTCCCTCCAAGTTTATTCACAACATTCTTCAAAACCAGTATTAAAACTGGATTCACAAAACACTAGGAAAATGTCTTTCTTAAAAAAAGGCTTACTAGGCTGGGGATTTAGCTCAGTGATTAGAGTGCTTGCCTTGCAAGCACAAGGGCCTGAGTTCGATCCCCGGTACCACAAAAAAAAAAAAAAAAAAAAAAAGAAAAAGAAAAAAAGGCTTACTAATAGAGTGCTTCAGAGTACTAATGTTCAATACTGCCATGGCCAGGAACATACCTGAAATGGTGACTACTTCAGTTACATTTCCTGAGTTAAACTCATCAGAAAGGGGAGAACAATTGCACTTTGGGTCTTCTCTCCTCTCACCAGAGCACATCCTGTAGAGCCTAAGTCTGTGAAAGGCACCATGGCGAGGCAGGGGGTTGCCCTGGGCTGGCCACACAGTCTAGCTGGCCAAATCACTCTCGAGTGGTATAGCAGTTTTTGGCTACGCAGCTCTGTTACAAAGGCATACTTTTCTGACCCCAAAGGGTAAATAGGCTGGGTTAGAAGGAGTCCCCTGCTTGTGTCTACCTGCTGCTGGCTGGGCAGCCCTGGCACTCACGTGCCTCCCTGCACTTGCCTGCATTGCCCTGGACCCTGAATGAAGGTGCCTGCCATATACAGTCATCTGCACCAGGGACAAGCAGACTCAGTGCCTCAGGGCACCCCTAGCACTCCTGCCACTTAGTGCCCATACCTGGGGTGTGAGATTGCGAAGAACGAGCCAGCTGCTTGTTCTTCCTGAGGTGTCAGTGCTCCAAGCAGAACCTGTGTGACAAGCCCAGGGGACAAGAGCTCAGTCGACAAACCACGCAGCAGTCGGGTGGTGTGGCCCTCTTCCAAGTTTCTAATCTTACCTAACATACACAGCAGGATCTAAGCTTTTCAAACCTATGGTGGGTTTCATAACCCCACATCTCGTGATCCCTGCAGCCCCAACTCCCTGGGTGTTCCCACCAGCCCAGGAGGCTGTGCCTTCTCACCTGTGCTGTGAGGGACAGATGAGCACCACCTGGGAAGTTCTGCTTTCCACCCTGTCCCAGCCCAACCCACCCCTTATAATGAACACACTAATGTTCTGCTTGTCAATGAGACGAATCAAGCCCACAAGGGCTGCTCCCAAAGGCTGAAGTGGGTTATTTTCAAACTCTATAACTGACTGAAAGGTTCAGTTTCTTAACCAGCACCTTCACCCCAGGCTTTGGGCTTGGCATCGCACCCAAGAGGGCCTCCAGGGATGTAAGAGCATCATGAATGGGGCTCTCACACTGGGCTTGTTTTATTTTTGGCCCAGAAAGCCAACATTCCAGTGAGGTCTTGTGGTAAAGCACACACAAGGGGGAGAAAGCAAGACCCCAGTGCTGGCTGATGGGAGTAGGAAACCTAAATGGCTGATCGGGCCTTTCTGACGGCTCAGTATGTGGAGGCCACACGAGAGGGTTGGCACTGGGGCTGCTTAGGACCATCTGTCCAGGTCCACACTCCGTTAGCTACACACCCGGGATGATGCTGAATGCACCAGGCTTGATACTCAATGCCCTGCCAAGTCCAGGGTGGCCAAAGACAATAATAAGCTGGTCCCCTAAAGGATGAACACAGCAGCTCAGAGCACCCCTGTGCCCATCACAGGAGGAGGAAGGTGCTTACCGGAGGAGTAGGAGCTAGTCCAGCCGAGGGGGCTGGCGCCCCAGGTAGAGGAAGGCTTGGGATTGGCTAGCCCTGGTGGGGGTCTGGTGGGTGCAGTAGTGTTTCTGGGCACCTTCCACAGCTCGTGAGACAGAGAGGCTTGTGTGTGGGAGGCTGGGCCAGAGGACCATGTCGATTTAATGTCTGACAGTTTACCTAGAAGGCAGAGAAAAACATATGCATTCTGCAGACAAAGAGAAGGGAGTGCTTGGTTTGGGGAACCAGTGGAGCATTCTCTGGTACTAGCAGCCTGGGAGAAAAGAAACACCAAGAAGATGCTTCAAAATAAGGCTCATGGATTTGCACTATTTTTGCTGACTTTATTATTATCATTATTATTTTTGGAGATGAGGCCTCCCTCTATTGCTAGGCTGGTCTCAACTCCTGGACTCCAATGATCCTTCCATCTCAGCCTCCCAAGTTGTGAGACTACAGGTGTGGACCACCACCAGGCTATGTTCTCCCTTTAATTTCTGCTCAAAGACATAGTCTGCATGTTCAGTATAGACCTTGCCAGTATTTCCTTTTTTTTTTTTTACTTGCTAGGGATTGAACTCACAGCTTTGCACTTGTTGGGCAAACACGCCAACTTGCCAGTATTTGTTTTCTTTGGTGCTGGGGCTCAAACTCAGGGCCTTACATTTGCTAGGCAAGCGCTCTACCACTTGAGCTAAATCTCCAACCCCTTGCCAGTATTTCTGACACTTCCATCAATCTGCTAACATTTGCCACCTATAAAACAGCGTTTTTGAAGGTCGGTGTTAAAGTTAACTTATCAGCATAACTGAGTCACATTGTATTATGTAACAGATCTATCAAGGTCAGATGCACAACAGATGCATATCCTTCTCCCCTGCACCACCCTTTTTTTGAGACAAGGTCTCACTGTTCAGTTCAGGCTGGCCTGGAACTCACTGTGTAGCCCAGGCTGGCCTGGACCTCGCAGCGACCCTACTGCCTCAGCCTCCCCAGTGCTGGGATTACAGGCGTGTGCCACCATGCCTGGCTCTTCTTTCCTTTTTCTTTTGCAGTGCTCCAGACATGACCACCCTCCTCATCTACCACTGTGGTCTCTCACCGCTTCTAGAGACACTCTTGTCCTTTGTGTGTAGAAATGGGTGCACACAGGGGTTGGTCTGGGTGGAGGGAGATCACAGGCGGCCACACTGTTTCAAAGCTCTTTCGGAGAAAACGCAAAATCAGCAACCACCACCAGCTACTTGAGCTAGGCTGGGATGAATGAAGTCCTGCACAGTAGAGGCAGAAAGTGCAAGCAGCAGACTGGTGGCTGTCCCCATGTGCTCCCGTGCCACTGCTGGATGGCACAGCACGGACAGCATTCACAAAACAGATGTGGTTCCCCAGCCTGACTGTCAGAGAGGAAGAGTGAGCAAACCTCACAGTGAGCAAACACTGACCTCAGAAAATGTGCCACTGATTAGAAAAACCCCATGAAAAGTTGACTTAGACACAGGGAAGATGATTTCATTTTAGCTTAATGATCACGTAAGTATTAAAGGTCAAAATACACCCCTTTTGTAAACATTAGATGGAATAAATATCCATAGCTCTTGCTAAAGTATATCAAAGCTGCTTTCCTAGGCTGGGGGGTGTAGCTCAGTGCCAGAGTGCCTACCTGGTATGTGCTAAGGCCCCAGGTCCAACGAGGAGAGGGGGCAGGGAGGGGGAAGAGAGAGAGACAGAGACAGACAGACAGAAAGAAGGAAAGACAGAAAGAAGGAAAGAGAAAAAAGGAGGAAACAAAGAGATAGAGAAAGAGAGGGCAAGGAAGGAAGGAAGGAAGGAAGGAAGAAAAGAAAAAAAGAGAAATTCATGCTTTATCCTAGGACTCCTACTGAGTAGATGCCTAATGCTACCCTCATGGGAGGCACAGCATGCTGGTTTTCAAAAATCTGGATGAGGTTTGATGGAATACAGGAATACCCATGAAGAAATTTATAGATGACACGTCTATTACAAATCTGCTACACAGTTTGTGTATGCGTCCACTCCTCTTTGTATCCTTCTTAAGATTTTCAGATTCAAATTTCTCTCAAGTTTTTAATGACAGACAATTCTCCGTTCTTCCCTAACCCTAAAATAAGTCTCGTATTTGAAGGCCTTGTGTGGTTGGTGGTACATGGGAGTGTGTCAGTCACCACACTGATGCAAGCAGTGGGACGGGGCACACTGGGTGCTGGGGATAGATGACAGGACTTGTGCGGGTCTCCTCCACTCCTCATGGCAAACTCAAGAAACAGCAAACTCTACTCTGTTTTCTGCCTGAGTGTCTCCTGTCTCATATACCTCCTGTCTGGTAGCCATGGGAGAGACGAGGACACAGATCCATTCAGGCAGGAGCATATATCAGGTCTGCTCTGGTGACTTACATATCCTCATGACCCTGAGGAGGAAACATAATTGCTTCCAGCCCATATGTGAGGGCGTAGACATGCCTAAGGTCCTGGTGGGTCAGGCCTATGTCATGCTCCGCCATCACACGGCAAACAAACCAACAAGAAAAGCTGAGGGCCTCTCACAGCTTTGTCTAGGCAAAGAAGGAAACCGCTACCTGTAAGTCAGGAGGCCAGGTGGTACCTGCAACATCAGGCATGGGCACAATGCTGCTGCAAAGGCTGTGGCAGCTGGTACTCTGTGAAGAGGGTTGGGGGAAGACTGTGGAACCAAGCTTGGGAGCCAGACATGGGCTGCAGCCGGGCACACGGAGGGGGCAAGCAGCCAAGCACAGCAAGCACTTCTTAAGCTGCCGCTACGGCTTGGGGAGAAGACTCCGCTCTGAGGCCTGCAGCTCTGGGGTGTGGCAGTGGATCTGTTCCTGAAGGTCAGGGTCGCACAGGCCAGGCAATGGCAGGAACTCGGTGTCAGGGAGATAATCACTACCCAGATGCTTAGGTCACAGCTTTCAAGCATCAGTGAATTCCCCTTCCAAAAACAATACAAATTTAAATACAGAACAATCCTTGTCTTTTCACAGCTCAAATGATAGCCACGAAATCACAAAACAACATTCCAAGGTTTTCATTGTAAATTTTGCCATAAAAATTTGAGCACTTGGGCTGGGGATTTAGCTCAGTGGTTAGAGTGCTTGCCTTGCAAACATGAGGCCCTGAGTTCGATCCCCGGTACCAAAACAAAACAAAACAAAACAAAAAAAAAACCTTGAGCACTTGCCTGACCCCTCACCAGCCATCCCCATGTCCCTTCCATAATGCAGGAATAACTGAGCTGTGTGTGAGCTTGAGTCCCCCCATGACTAGCACTGTACCCCGTTTCTCCTGAGGGAGCCTTGCTGCTGCCGGGAGGGGCGCGGGGGCACTGGGCACCCAAACGACAACTGGCTTCCTGATGTTGGAGCTCAGCTCCATGGTTTTGTGTGTGTGGTAGGGACACTGAACCGAGGCTGGTAGGGACACTGAACCGAGGCACTGAGCTTCTGTTCTTGCGCCACTCCTCTGGCCAGCTCTCTCCACCGAGCCGCCACATTCGCCCAGGAGTCTACTCACCGGGGCTTCCACCCAGACTGCACCGGCGCCTGGAAGCCACGCCCTTTGAGGAGCCAGAGAAGCGAACGCCTTGCTCTGGCAGATCTGCTTTCACGTGGGAACCATGCGCATGTCTGGGGCCTCTCTGGAGACCTGCCTCTGTCGTACCATAAAGCGCCGAGGGTAAAACTGAGACTACTCTTCAGCATGTTTCTCTAGGTGTGTCTCAGGGGAAAGAGCGCCACCGCCGCCCCTTCTCACCCCTGCACCTCAACTCTGTCTCCTAACTTCACAGCTCAGCCCGCACTTCTGGCTCTGGATTCTGGCTCTGGATCCTGAAGTCTGACAGACGGTGTGCAAAAAGTCAGCACCGAGACTTGTGCCAAGGAAAAACCCTGGGGACGGATTTCACTCATTGTATCAGACTTTTTATAGACAGGAAAAACAGACTGAGATGGATGGGTAAAGGTCAATTCTTTTCCAATTGTGAGATTTCAAATGGAAACTCATTCATTAAAAACCTAAAAGTTAATAATACTGTGATTTGATAACACAATGCTTAGAAAGTTTCTTTGGCTTTCAGGTTTTTAGATGAGGGATACTCAACCTGTATGTCACATTGTATCACTTTCAAAAAACTGTCATGCTGGCATATTATGATATTCAGATAAGGGATGTAAAACCAGTAAAGCCGGTGCCAATACTCTACAATCATAAAAGCTTTGAAGCCAGGTGTGGTGGCACATGCCTATAATCTCAGTACCTTAGAGGCTGAGGCAGGAGGATCACAGTGAGGCCAAGGCCAGCCTGAACTAGATAGAGATCTTATCTCAAAACACAAAACAAAAACAAAAGCTCTGAAACCTGAAACACTTCTCATTCTGAGCGTTTTAGGTAAGGCTATTTAATCTGAGTTAATAAATCAAGCAAAAGCATGTGCCCCACATCAATTTTCACTGTCCCAGTCCGCACTGCCTGGTACTAGAAAAGGCACCCATCACCTGTGTCCATGCCGTATCTGCCTCACAACCCACAGGCATCTTTGAAGGTGACCAGAGTCCTCCCACAGCAGGCAGATGGGGCGCTCCCATCCTCACCTCCACTCTTAAGGAGGTAGCGGTTGACGTCCTGGATGGTGGTGTTGATGGTAGGCCCGGTGGGGACACTGCCAGGAGTGACATCAGGGTCATTCTCGGGATCGATGTTCTGAAGTCCTTTCCATGGAACTCCAGGATGGAACTCTGTTTATGGAAACCAAAGCGAGGCCGCATGCTAGAGCACCTTCACACTGCTTCATGACATCTGAACATACTTTTTCCTCTTTGTGGAAATTTTCATCATCTGATAACTAAATTCACAGGCACAGTTTAGCCTCTTTCATTGGAACAATCACTCCTTTGGAACAAACCAGAGGCAGGTATCACAGTTATCACACTAAGGTCTGAAGGTTTTTCTGGGATGCTATCTAGAGCCCCTTCTCTACCTGTACCACCCCTTCCGCTCACGTTGAACTAAGGGGGCTCCAGTGCAGTGTTTGATGCCAATCACATCCCAAACTGACTTGGTAGATGGATTCCCAATGGAAATGTCAAAGCTGTGAGCTTAATGTGTCTAGAACCCATAGGGCAGATCCTGGCTCTTCTCATGTCTAACCTCGCTCCTAGGCTTGGGGCAGGTGCTGCTCTGCCATCGCACAGAAGTGGCGTGGGGTCTTACCTGGGGGCCAGTTGATGCTGGAGCCATTTGAGATTTTATCACTGTCAGATTTGGCACGTGACCAGCTATGGGGAACAGCTACAGGAGGACTGGCTGGTGACTCACTATTCTGGATTAAATCGTACCGGCCATAGGAGTCGTCAATGGAGGACTTACCTGGAGGCCCAATGCTTAGACCTCCAGGGATAGCACCTATAGGACAACAGAGAACAGCAACCAGGTGAACACTCTGCCCGTGGCAGTGTGGCCACTGACGTCTGCCCTTCGGGCCTAAGTCCTTGCCCTTTTGGGTTACATGAACTATCAGACTTGGCCTGTCTAGGATTCTCCAAGAACCCATGACTATCTCACTGACCAAAGTTTATCCCTGGAGGAAAGAAACCCTTGAAGAACCATTTTAGTCTGGAAATCTTTATACGAAGCATATCCGTACCATGGAGAACGGCCCACGATGAACCCTCTGGGGAGAACTTGTCTGTGGTTAGTTGTCAGACTGGCTGTCGTTTCTGCATCCTTCCCTTCCACAGCCTGCTGCCCTTACTGTGGAACAAATCAGGTGTCCAATCTACAGATTATACCAACCAGCTTGTGTGATGGGCTTTCTCCTGCCCAGTTAAGTGCCTTGATGTCGCATGGCGATTTTTTCACGGAGAAGAATTTTCTTTTTCCTTTTAAACTGCCTTGTATCAAGAGGGGTCTATGTAACTATTACATTTCCTTTGTTTTCTATGCTACCACGATGTTCACAGCTAAATTTAATGCTTAATAGTGAGACTGCATCCTATGGTCAGCATTTTTGGCTTCTTCCTTTCTAAGCAACTGACTTTCAATTTGTGTTTTCTTTTTGTAGCGCAAGGGATCAGACCCAGGGCCTCGCACATGTTAGGCAAGTGCTCGACCACTGAGCTACACTGCAGCCCTTTTTATTGTTTTTGTTTTGAGACAGTGTCTCCCTAAATTGCCCAAACTGGTCTTCAACTTGAGATCCTCTTGCTTCAGGCCCCTATAGTACCATCCCTGTGTTTTCTTTATTGAAAAATATTTCGTTTCAGAACACTAATTTCTTTTAGATGAATACAGACAGAAAAAGTATACAGGTTATGACCTATACACTTTGTGGCTCTGGGACGTTTTCAGTAATTTCTGAGTTTGGATAGTTTGGTCCTAAGCCTGGCATGGTGGTACAGATCCCAGCTACTTGGGAGGTTGAGACAGGAGGATTGTAAGTTTTAGGCCAGCCTGGGCAACTCAGTGAGACCTTGTCTCAAAATAAAATAATGGGGAAAAAAAGGGTTTTGGATATAGCCCAGTGGTTGAGCACTTGCCTACTACGAAGTGCTGGGTTTCATCTCTAGTACCATGCGAAGAAAAAGAGTTTGGTTCCTCACTAACAATTGAGATCTTACAGACCTTGTGATAGAATGGAGTGTGCATGTGTGCGTGGGTGCGTGTGTGTGTGTGTACGCATGATTAAATGCAGGGCCTTCACCCTGAGCTATATCCCCAGACCTGTGCTTTACTTTTTTAATTTGAGACCAGGTCTCACTAAGTTCCTAAGTTGTTCAGGCTGGGCTCAAAGTTGAAATCCTTTCACTGCAGCCTCCCACAGTCTAGGACTACACGCATGCACTTCCATGCCTGGCTTTTGGAATAGCCTATTTTTTACTCAACTTTCAGATTGCAGAAACATATAGAATAAGTACGCTACACAAAGGGATGATCACTGTGAAAACAGTAGTAACCCCTCTGTGGCCATGCCGGCCAAGACGTACCATGCTTGCTGGGATTCTGATCCATAGGAGAAGCAGCATTGGACAAGCTGTCCATCGAATTGGGATGTGTCCACTGAGGGAGGCGTGACTGGGACTGAGATGGGTCCTTCACTGACAAGCCGCTGGTCATGTCCATGCTGCTGACATTCATGTTCGGGTTCAGTCCAGCTGAAAACAGAGACACTATGAAGACCAGCCTGCTACCCCTCTCAGCCATTTTGTTCCAGTCTTCCCTCATGGTCAAAAACTTTATCTATTGATGCTGGTAAAAAAAAAATGTGTATTTTTGGCTTTTTTTGAGATAGGGTCTTGCTTTGCAGTGCAGGCTGGCCTCACACTCATGGCGATCCTCCTGCCTCAGCCTCCTGACTGCTGGGATTACAGGCATGTGCCACCATGCCTCGCATAAATACATGTTTTAAAAAGAACTATTTTTCCTGAATTAAGGTGAAAATGCTAATAGTCTAATAGTTAAATCTGACCCATGATTCTCCTCTTTTGCTTGTGCCAGTGTAGATAAACATGGTACTGAGACTGTCAGTTAGAGTCCATGGAGCAATGTAGTGAATCCAAACAGTAAGGAAGGTCCTCAGGAACCACCAGACCAAGAAACCTTTCTCAGTGTGCCAACATGTCACCTACAGAACAAAGTTGGTTAAGATGACTTGGTTCTGCCTTTAGTACATGTAAGTTACAGAATTACACATCCAACGGCTTTTAACAAACTGAACTACTGGGGAGTGTGAGTGCTACCATCGGTCGTCAGGTGGCAGGGTGAAGTCCTGGAGATCTGCCGAGGACCAGCACTATGCTAGGTTGATGAAAGAAGATGACGATAAGGACCATGACAAAGATGCTGAAGTAGAGCTATTGAGGGGGACACCAGTTAGGCTGAGGCGGATTGCTCATGTGGTGCTGCAGCTGACTCCATTGTTAAGATGTGGGATCTGATAAGAGGGGGCTCACTGGGAAGGTGACCGGGAAGGGTCTCTCTCCCTCCCTGGTTCCAGTCTTTGCTTTCTGCCTCCCCGATACCATAAAATGAACAGCTTCTCCTCTATGCTCCTCTGCCGTACTGTTCTGTCTTGGAGACAGCTAGCCATGCAGTGAAGACACAAACCAAGTAATCCCTTCCTCCTTTAAGTTGCAAGTGCCTTAGTGGGTATTGTGCCTTAGCGGTGAGAAAGTAACTAAGATAAGTGGTGGGCTGGGATTCAAACCCAGGCACCTAATCAGGTCTTAACCACAAGATGCTTCTGCTTCTTCAACACAGTAATAGATGAGACAGTAATGAAGGGATAGTACCATCTGGTACTTACCAGTTTCATATTAAAGACATACGTATTTGCTACATGTCAAGCTGGACATGTTCACACAATGAGAACATGTCATACTAGCATTCTTGAGAGAGGTTATCAGGTGGTGGCAAGTTTGCTGTCACTGAACCAGACTTTGCCCTTTTAGTGATGCATTTCCCTAAGCTACTGATTCCCTTGGTCCACATCTACACACTCTGACAGCAGTCAGCAGACAAGCCTGAAGGGCTTTCCTAGCTCCTGGTGACATTTCTCCTCTACTGTCGTTGGCTGTGTAACTTGTGCCTCTCTGGGCCAGCCTGTGTGACCTGGGGGGTACCCCAAGTCTCCTAAGACCCACAGGTTCCACACGGTGAGTGTGCTCCAGCAGGCCAAGTCCTGTGTGTGTAAGAGACAGACAGAAAGAGACAGACAGACAGATTTGGATTCTGTGCAAGTCCCATTCTGCCCTGCTGGTGCTGTGGAACAGCTGCTAACCTTGAACATATTCTGGCCGGCTTCAACCACCAAGGTACATGCATGACTGTCCTAGTGAGCAGCTTGTACCACTGATGAAACTGTTCCATGCCGCCCAGTGGGCCAGTCATGCACAGACCACCAGTGGTTCAGAGCCACCCCACAGTGAGGCACACGAATTATGGCCCCTTCAATGAACATGTTAAGCAGGGCCTGCTTAGTAAGTCTGAACACTACTGGTGTAACTGTTACAGACTCTTTTCTCTGAGGGTGAAAGATGGTGGGTGATAAAGAACAGCAGAGAAAAAAACTAAAAAAAGAATAAACAAACTTTCCACATTCAACAATGGAAATGGAAACATTCTGGGAGGTTTCACAGGTACTACTGTAGAAAGGCTTTATATTCAGCCAGGTATGGTGTTAACCCAGTACTCTGGGAGGATGAGGCAGGAGGACTGCCAAGTTTGAGCAGTCTGGGCAACCCACTGACTGTCTCAAGATACTGTGAAAAAAAACAGTGCTCGGGATGTATCCAGTGTAAAGGCCCTGGGTTCAATCCCCAGTATCACCAAACAGACAAACAAATAAACAAAAAAACCCCAAAAAACAAAAAACAAAAACCCCCAAACCAACAATAACAAACCAACTTTATACTTAAAAGTATTCCTGGCACAGTGAAGCAAGACCTTGCTCCGCAGACGCCTCAAGAGACCCGCTCCTGGCTTTGTCTGGCACTGCGTCCCACATGCTGTTTTAGTGCTGGCCAGCCTTCCGCCACTGCAGGGCAGACCTGGTTACCACGGCTGGACTCGGGGCAGCCCCTCTGCCTGGTGTGGCCTTGAGCCCATAGCAGACTCACCGAGAGGGTAAGGAGCGAAGGTACTGGGTGAAGACTGCTGCTCTTTGGTCTGCAGGTCAGGTAGGCTGGGAGCCTGGGGGTGCGGGGGGAAGCTGTCCACGGCCGATTTGCCTGCAGAGGGGTGCAGAGACAGGTGCGGCGGGGGTGGCGGCGGCGGCTGCTTCACAAGCAGGGCCTGGGCCAGCTGGCGCTGGTGCTGCTGGATCTGCTGCTGCAGATTAGTGATTGTGCGCGCAACCTGGCAGGCAGAGACACACACACACACATACACTTTAGCCAGGTGTGAAGAGACGCGCATGGCCTGTCCATAAAGTGTTTTCACAATAAGGTCCCCACTGACTAGGGCTAAGCCCCGGTCTATCCCAAGACTCAAAGGGCCCAGCTGGAGAAAAATCAATGACAGTCTAAAAGTTCACCAGTTAGCACCTCTTTGACCCAGGAAAAGTATAGCTAATGTCCAACGTCAGTCTGGGTGACACCTACTTGCTGCTCCTGTTGTCTCATGGGTCCGGAAACATTACGCTGGGCCTGTAACATCTGCTGCTGGATTTGTAAACGTTGGTATGCCTGTTGACAAAAAGAACAGCTGGAAGTTTTCTTTTCCTTTTTGTGGTCCTGGGTGGGGATGGAACCCAGGGGAGCTATATTCCCAGCCCTTTTAACTTTTTCTTCTGAGACAGCACCTAAGTTGCCGACATAGAATTTAAACTTGTAATCCTCCTGCTTCAGGCTCCCAACTGCTGGGATTACAGGTACGCACCACCATGCCTGGCTAAAAGCTAGACCACTATACAAAAGGCACTGACAAATTATTCAACTTTTGTTGCATGTGAATGCAATGAGAAAAAGTTTATCCTTATAATCATCCAGCCAGGTATGTCTAATCCGTGGCCATAGGGGCACCAGCTTTAAAAAAACAACAAAAAAAGGCCATAATAAAATACATTAAATATAAATATATTAATAATATATATTAAAAGAAGAAAATTTATTATTTCTATGCATTACCTACATTAACATATTTTACATGTGACCCAAGACAGTTCTCCATTCAATGTGCACCAGGCCAGAATGGCCAGAAAAATGTAGCAGAATACTACAAGTGAATAGTGCAGCAAGTGTCCTAACTGTGTAATAACACATATTAAACAGCTTCTAAGGACTTGGAGGCCATGTGATTATCTCAGTCAACATCATACGGAATTAAAGCTAGAGTAGAAGCTAAAATAAGGATTTGTGGACTCTTCTATCACATAAACCTGCCATCAAAGTTGGCTGAAGTGACCACGATATTCTTCTCTTCACTGATATTCAAGGTTTGCTCATATGATTATTTCGAAATGTTGGTTGACAGATTTTTTTCTTCCATGAATTTCTGAGGACATTTTGACAAGAGGACTTAATGACAGATTAACTATTAGAAGTGCCCCACTAATTATGGAGGCATAAAATAACTTTACTTTGGTGAATCTCTAAGAGGGGCCTAAAACTCAAACCTTGGGAAGCACTGAACTTTCTCTACTTTTTCTGGAAAAAAACAGAAGAACAGAAAACATTAAGTCAATGTTTTCTTGATGTCTTCCACACCGCAGGGCCAATAACACCCCTCAGGTATGGAAGGACCTTGCCCGGCTGTGCCCTCATGAAGCTGAGGCAGGGCTGAGCCCTGTGTTCGGCATGGATGTGCCTGTTCCTGCAACGCCTCCTCTCCTCTGCGGCAGGGATGGAAAGCAACAGAACACCTATGCCTGTGGGTGTCACCTGAACTCAGTCAGGCCTCACTGGAGAACCGCCAGGCACACCGACTCCTTCCTGGATCAGGAAAGATCCCAAGACCACGTCCTGCCCCATGTCTAGAGCCCTGTGCTCTTCAGGAAAGCAAGGACACACTCAGTGTCTCTAGGACACTTCCCTCCTGTGGTCCCTTGCCACTTCCCTTTAACTTACTGAAAAAACTTGATAGAGGAGTGCCTAAAACAGTGCAAAGGTGGACCTGAGAATCTCTTATAAGCAAAGCTTTTATGTCAATGGTTTTGTTTAATGGAGCACCCCATAACCACCCGCCCTCTATTTCTGCTTCCTTCATGACTCCTGGTCATTTTCTGGGCAACAAAGGTACTAGATAAGAGTTTGAAAAAAATCAGGTGCATACTCAAAGAACAAAATAAGCTGAGTGTGGTGACGCATGTCTATAACCCCAGCACTTGGGAGGCTGAGGTAAGAGGATGGCTGAGTTTGAGCCTGGGCTACATAGTGAGTTCAAGGCCAGCCTCAATTTCATAGTGAGACCCTTGCTCAAAAAAACGAAACGAAACAAAACGCAGTATGTATCAAGAGATAGGATGACATGGCATTTTATGGTAAAAGCAATATGTTTGTTTGAAAATTAAAAATTCAATAATGTTAAATTAGAAAGCTTTTATAAACTATTGGGTCACAGTCATTCTCAATCATTAAGTTCTAATACTCCAAGGCATCCACTACAGGTAAGGCAGTAACTGCATTCCCACTTCTCTAGAATGGCACTTGTGCACACCGTCCTTGGGAGAACTGGGAAAACAGTCACTCATATGATATTTTGTGTTCTGTGGTTCAGGTGGGAAATTGGCTGAGACCTTGAAAGAAAAAACACAGCCCTAATTATAAATCTTCAGACTTTCTGATCACAAAGGAGCCAAAAACTTTATAAAGCTTATTAAAAACACTCTGAAGCAAGAAAATTTACTAAAACAGTCACAATAATATACCCAGATGTGAAAAAAAATGTTACAGTAACTGTTTCTCAGTGGTGTGTTTGTAACCTGGGTGACCTTTCCACTTACCAGCTGCAGCTGATAGAGCTGGTTCAACATCGTCATATGCTGAGGATTAATTGGCGAGGTTAATAGTGCAGGGTTGAGACCAATGTTTTTTGCTGCAAACTGCAAAAGCTGTGCTTGAACCTGTTTAAAATAAAACATACCATCAGCCATAATATCTCTATTAAAACATTTATTCGTTTGTACAGTGTGACTCAAAAATGATTAACAACTGCATTTGTTTCAAGGTTGAGCTTCAAAGGCTGTTGGCAGGGGCTGGGGATTTAGCTCAGTGAGTAGAGTGCTTGCCTTGCAAGCACAAGGGCCTGAGTTCGATTCCCAGCACCACAAAAAAAAAAAAAAAAAAAAAAAAAAAAAAAACCAAAGGCTGTTGGCAGACATTTGAACATGACAGACATTTGAACATAAGTAGTTAACATGTTAAGAAGAAGGAAAGGAGGAGGAAGGAAAGTCTTTGAAGAGATTTCTTCTTCAAAATACTTAAGTCACATAGTTTGGGTTCATTCCTATCAGTGATGAGTTCCTATCCTGCCAAAGTGAAACTTTAAAGCCAGGAGGGTGGGGAAGTATTATTGCAAAGTGCCAATATGGCAATTAAACCTGAATACTGAGATATACTGAGGTTTAGAAAAAAAATAATTCATACATTAACATCGTTTGCCTTAAAAGAAAAATAACACACGCATCATAGGTTCACCACCACTGGTTAGAACATTCTCACTGGCTGGCACCTCATCCAGGAGGCAGGGCCGGCTTCTCACACAGGTCTCTGGACCTGTTCCAGCCACAGCTGACACTGCCAGGAGGCTCAACAAGCCCTTCTCCCCTGCATGTGTACCTGCTCAGGACACTGTCACCACTGCTGAGAGCAGAGGTCACTCTCAGTGGGCGTCCTCCCCGCAGAGCTGACCTGATGTCTACTTGCTGCCTACTCAGGACAGTCTCTTCAACTGGGACTCACTATTCAGAGCCAACCAGGGCTCAGCGTGCAATTTCAGTGTTTCAGAGGTCAAGATACACCTTCACAATGCAGGTGTGCAAGATGATTTTAGGTGGAACACAGTTGAGCAGTTATTTTAATACCGATCTAGCATGATTTTTCTACTTGAGGTAGACACGCAAAGTTTTTTGTTTTTTTGGTTTTTTTTTTCCATTTTTTGAAACAGGGTCTTGCTATGTATTGTAGTTCTGCCCTCACCACTTGTGGCAATCCTCTTGCCTCAGCCTTCTGAGTGCTGGGATTACAGGTGTACACCACTATGCCCGGTCCGCAAAGTTTTATTTAAAAATAAATTTAAAGATAGGTCGCTTTAAAGGAAATATATAATAGCACAGGCAATATGAAAATATGGAGAAAACAGACGGCACAGAGATGACTGATACTTGGCACACACTACTTTGTGTGTCCACCAACTGTGTCTTCTGCCATAGCCCCTCAGATTAGGTGTGGCTCTGGTGCTGGGTCTGGGTACTGGGACACGACTGCAAGTGGCATGTGAAGTCTCCAGCCATTACATGAAGGGGCTGTCCCTGACTTTGTCTTCTTCTCTGTGGTCGGGAAACAACTGTGGCAGAACTGCCTTTGAGCTGTCAGCTGCCCTGTTTCACTATCACAGGAGAGCTGGATGCTGTCTTGGTTAAGCCACTGTCTTCTGTGGCCTGTTACAGTAGTTTACCCTGTGTCCTAACTAATACACAACTACTATTCTACTGGGGTCTATACTTCCAGCAAACTCCTGATGCAGCTTGCTTTCCTTTGTGTGCCAACATAGGCTTCCTTTTTGTGTATTTTTTTTTTGGGGGGGTGCTGGGGATCGAACTCAGGTCCTTGCACTTGAGAGGCAAGCACTCTAACCACTGAGCTAAATCCCTAGCCCCCCACATAAGACTTCCTATGTCTCAGTGTTTGTGTCCCCCAAATTCCTACGCTGCAACATAATCCTCAAAAGAGTGGTATTAAGAAATGGGACCTTTGGGAGATGATTACGTGCCCTTAGCAAAGAGGCCTAAGGGAGGTTATTCAGCCCTTCTCCCACGTCAGGATGCACAGAAGTCACCCCTATGAGCAAGGAGCCCCCTAATAGTAAAGATAACCGAATTTGCTGAGGCCTTGACCCAAGATTCTCCAGCGTCCAAAACTATGCGCAATGGATTCATGCTGTTTATAAATTACCCAATCCAAGGTCTTCTGTTACAGCAGCTCAAAGGAACAAAGACACCATATTCCAACAAACTAAACTAAAATTAAAATTTTATGAATAACAGAAGATGGATACAGTGATGGTGAATCACTTACAGACTAGTGCCCAAACTGCAATCCAAAACCCACATATGTATTGCAAAGTGCCAATATGGCAATTAAACCTGAATACTGAGATATTCTGAGGTTTAGAAAAAAACAACTCATATGTTTATATCTTTTGCCTTAAAAGAAAAATAACACACATGTCACAGGTTCGCCACCGCTCATTAGCATATTCTCTTTTGGAACAGGCTGAAAATAAGTCTCTTAGAAATCTCAAGTATCTTTTTGGTAACAAGAGGTCTCTTAAGGAAGAATGTAGTTTTTTCCTCTGTTAGAAGAATGGTAGAAACTGATGGAGACTTCAAAATGCTTTCGCTCTTCCCAAGCAGGGTTACAAGCATTCCTCTGCCCCAAAATTACATATCAGGTAGAGCTCTGAGTTTGCCCAGGCTCAAAGAAGTTATCCATATAAAGTGATTCATATATGGGTTTTCTTGCAAGAGTAGAGACTGTCACACTGTCACACTGTCACTCAGTCCAAAGCTTAAAGTTATGGAATGTTCTAAAGGTAAACGGTATTAGTATGAAAAAACTAGTATCAGGCCTTAGAGCTATATAAAACAGTATCTCTTCTTTAACTCCATTTGACTTTTTCTTTGTAACAATCTTTCCAGGCAAAATGACCTACTATTAAATGAAACTACAAACCCAAAATCCATACGTTCTGTCTGTGATCACATCTGGTCTCGCACAAGCAGACTTACTCTTGGGTGGTCTTGGGAGGTTTCCTCCATGTCCCTCAACAGCATAGCCTGCCCCTTTCCTCTCCCAGTACCCGGGCTCACCATCAGGTCAAGCTAGTCCCGGTGAAGTCACTCCAGCAGAAGTGTGCTGGGTACTCTCCTCCCTGTCAGTCACTTCGACCTGCTAACCCCTGTGTTGGGACTTGGGTGGCTGAGCCTGTCAAGAAGCAGATTCTGAGGACATCTCTTAGGGCAGGAGAGTCAGTTTACTACTTGATGGCTTGAAATGACTTTGTAGGTTACAAATGGAAGGCCTCCTCTTTTGATGAGGATTAATTCAGCTCTCTTTAAAATAGTGACTTTGGGGCTGGGGATTTAGCTCAGTAATTAGAGTGCTTGTCTAGCAAGCACAAGGTCCTGAGTTCAATCCCCAGCACCAAAAAACAAACAAACAAACAAACAAACCAAACAAACAAACAAACAAACAGTGACTTTGAGGGGGCGAAATTCCCCACCACGTGCCCGTGCCAGCCTGTGCCTCCAACTGGGGCACCAGTCTGACCTGAGGGGATAGAAACTGAGGCACTTGAGCGCGGAGGCTGGGCTGGGAGGAGTTAAGAGGCTGCACTGGTGGCTGTGGCGGCTGCTGCATGGTCCTGGCTTGTGCTGCTCCGCTACTGCCAAACATACCCAGATTGCCACTCGGGATCTGTGGGGAGATGGAACAGATGGTCAGGGAGGCAGCACAGAGGCAGGCTGGGTGGGGCGGGGAATGTACTTCCTAACCCCAGAGGTAAGGTTGTTTCTGCTTCCTTTCACTGTCCCCAGCCTCTGCTCTGGCACACTCAGGACGAGGGCAGGTCATACTGGTTACAGGGGATAGAGCATCAGTCCAGGAAGCTGTTTGTAAATCACAGAGGCCACGTGACAGTGTGTCTTAAAATGTCCCCAGACAAGATTATCAATTTAAAGAAACTATAACAACAGTGTTTCAGGCATCAGCAACAAGGACGTGGCTGTTTGGGAGATAGCCATTTCCAGAAGGTTATGGCAAAATAAGGGGTAAGAACACATGGCATAAATTACCAGTAACCTGGAGAAGAATGACATTTCAATTGTTTTTGTTTTTTGAGACAGGGTCTTGCTTATTGTGTAAGTTGGGCTTGAACTTGTGATCCTCCTGCCTCAACCTCCCAAATATCTGGGATTACAGGTGAGTAACATCTTGCCTAGCAAAAGCAACATTTTCAAACAAGAAATACAGCTACTATTTCAACAAACCCTAGAAATGAATCAGTTGGCAAATCCGGGCAGTTAATTTAATGTGTAAATTTAACCTTGTGTTGAATATAATAAATATATTCCAAATGTATTTTCTACTCCGTGTCATGAGCTACCTAACAAATAGATGGAATAAGATACTCTGACTTCTCTTGGGAGAGCCTATGTCCCTGCGGGGCTGCCAATGTCCCAGTGGCAGAGTATATGAATGCTGACTTCCCACCACTCTCTGCCAGGCCAGCAATGGCGAGAGAGCCAGGATGGTGCCAGGGCCAGCTGGGAGCTGCTGGCAGTGGATGAGGCCTGCTGGCAATTCCATGGGACCACAGGCACAGAGGGACTGCTCTGCCTCCCAAACCAGCATCTCCTGGAAGGGAAGCGCCCAGGTGTGTGTGGGCCCCAGGCCTGAGAACACCAGCAAGCAGGCCTGTTCTGCATCCAGGAAGCACACTGCCTGGTAAGCACATTTCAGAGGACCTACAGGAAGGCAAGGCGGTGAGAGCAGGCAGTCAGACTTCTCACATACGGACTCCACCTGTCCCAAAAGGAACCTCCATGAGAGAGAGTCCACCTCTACCTCTGGGGAAAAGGGGGATATGTGGTGTTTTCTCTCAACTGAAGAGTGCTCAGCATCATGCCAGTATTTCAACCAGCAGAAAGTACCAAGGTGAAGTGAGGAGCTCAAATACTTCATTTTAGTGAAGTGTAAAGGTTAGTCTTGAAGCATTTATCACACAGCCAAATTCAAGAACTTTCATTCAATTTTTATTTATTTATTTATTTGTTGTGGTGATGAGCTTGAACGCTTCACACTGAGCTACTGCCTCAGTCCTTTTTATTTTTTTTTAATTTTGAGATAGGCTCTTGCTTAGTCACTAAGCTGCCCAGGCTGGGCTCAAACTTTCTCAGTCTAAGGAGCTCTGGTCTCAGCTTCCCAGAGTGCTGGGGTGACAGGTGTGCGCCACCACACCTGGCCCTGTTATTTAATTCCTGACTCTGGGAAATCACCCACAGGAAGCTCCCCTTATATATTCTATCCTTCAACTACCCTTAGGTATTCTATTCTGTTTTAAAATAGAGGTATCGGCTAAAATAAGACAGTGTCTCTAACACACTTTTTAAGAGGCAGGTGAACACAGACCAGTCTGCTCTCTCCCAATAGCCTTACCTGTCTAGAAGAGTTCAAGTTTTGCATGCCCAGCCCTGAGGCAATCCCACCCAGGGCCTGATTGGGGAGTGCACTGTTGGAAAGGGGGAGCTTCAGGCTTGGGGAAGGCAAAAACGGTGAAGTCGTGGGCTCCTCCACGAGGCCGCCATCCTGATTGGAGAAAGAAAGGGTGAGCTGTGTGCAGTGTCCATCAGCAGACAATGCACCAAACAGTTTCCCAAGGAAATAGAGACGGGTATGGATGGATCAAGAATTAAAAGATCAAAAAAGCATGGATAACGAGGGAATGGATAACATGGGCAAAAGGAAGAGGGGGAAAAAGAAAAAGAGAAATAGGATTAAGACGCTGTTTTCATTTAAGAAATATTTTACAAATATATACATTAGTTTTCAGTACTCTCAGACACTGCCGCCCCTCCTTAGACTAAGGAGAAGGGAGCAAAAGCATGAACAAGATCTTATCTGGAGAACCCTTTATAACCATCTTCAAATATACAGGCTCTTTCTGAGAGATTACAACTAAGGCTTTTAGGTACACATGAGGCTCAATTCTGATTCACTTGCTTTTGACCTATGCACTCAATAATTTCACAGGGTTTAACTTAGCAAGAGTGTACTTATGAAACAGACAGACTCCTATTCAATTTTTTTCAAGATTTACTGAGGTCACTTTATATTCCAAGATCTTTTGCAAATTTATCTCATCTAATAATACAACCAGCCTGCAGTAATACTCCACATTTTAAAGGCAAGGATATAGGTCAGTGTCTCACATTTAGGATTCCCAGATTTAGCAAATAAAATACATGATGCCAAATGAATCTGGAATTTTAGATTTGTAACAATTTTTTAGTGGCTATTCCTGGGCTACTCTACAGACCAGCTTTCTTTCTTTTTCTTTGTTTGTGGTACTGGGAACCCAGGGACACTCTACCATTCGTGCTCTCTTTTATTTTGACAGGCTCTTGCTGAGTTGCCCTGGCTGGCCTCAAACTGCTCCTCCTGCCTCAGCCTCAGAGTTCCTGGGATTACAGGTGTGCACCACCACACGTGGCACCACCAACCCTGGCCCAGCTTTCTGAAGCAGACCATGTTGGGGAGGGCTCCAAGAAAAGAGAGAACGTTCCCCTGTGGATGTTAAGGTCCCTCATCGGAACTTCTCTTTTCTTGGCGGGGGGTGGGGGGTGCGCTAGGGACTGAACTCGGGGCCTTGGGCTTGCTAGGCAAGCACTCTATGCTTGCCTAGCACTCTGAATGATCAGAGCTAATCCCCAGCCCACTCTGTTCCTTTTTTTTAACCTATCCTTCTTGCTTCAATTTTCTTTTTCAGGGTTCAACATTCTGACTGAATTTAATGTGATGCTTGCCCCCTTTGCAGTCACATCAGTCTGCAGAGGGACATTAGTCCCTGACGACACTAGGAGGACTGAGCTGTGTGTGGTCTTAAGCACGCAGGCAGCTTTCTGCAGATACTGTGGTAGGAAGGGCCAGCCAGATACAGGTGCCCACACCCCACTACTTCCCTTTTTCTGAGAGGAAACATGCAACATATTATTTCCAAATGGACAATCTGTGAATTTAAAATCAGAGAGCAAAATAGAAATTTGATGATGCTTGTCTACTGGACAAACTGAAGTAGATACTAGCCAAGTTCATACAATAAAAATGAAAATCATTTTTCAACTCTAGCATTTTTCATCTCACATATCATGTAAAATATATTACCTCTTTAATATTTATATATAGGCGTAAAAAAATAGGTAAAAGTCACTTAAATACAACAGTCTAGAAAGTTTTTAACCTGACTCGCATCACGGACACAGTTAAAATGAAAATACTTCTGGTTAAAAACAAACAAACGAAAGAACTGCCCAAATTTGTACCTTATCAAGAAAGGTGGGGCGGTCCATGGAAGACTCTTTGGAGATTGGTGGGCGGCAGCTGAGGGGTTTGGTGACCATTCCATTATAGTCGGTCACTCCCAGTCCACGCTTGTCCACGTCCACCTTCTTTTCCAGCAGAGCACCTGGGGCATAATGAAAGCAACACAAAAAAAACCATGGTTACCAATGTGGCGCAGGACAGGCCCAGTGACAACCTCAGGAAGGAAAAAGCCCCTTACCCCCACAGAAGGGCAGGGGTGTAACCAGAACACATCTGCTCAGCACCACGCTGCACGCTCACCTGGCTCCCAACGCCCATGATTGTGCCCTGCGCCTGCCTTTGTCCTCTCCCCATCCCTGCTCCCCTCCACTCTGACCACGCTGCCACCACCGGCCCCTAAGGTGAACCCTGTCTAGCCCTCAGGCCCCCATGCACTTGCTTCCTCCCTCCACCCTTCATGTCTCAGGGTTTTTCCTTTCCCAGTGACCCAACCCAGGCAGCTCCTCTCCTGCCCCCTGGCTGTCACTTCCCACGCACTGAGTGGTAGCTTCCAATCTAATTAATGTTTGGGCTATTTAACCTTTCCAATAGTCTAAGAAGTCGGAATTTACTGCTTCAGCTCATGCTGGTGTTTCCTGCTGTGGCCTCTGAACCACACATTATGGCACCTCTGTGTGATTATATTGTCTATCTTCGATTTTGGAGACCTGAACATGTGCCTACTTGGTGAAATTTATTTGTAACCCCAAGATTAATAAACATCACAGCACTTTTGTGAGATTTATGGACACCTGCAGACTGGCAGATTTGAGTCACCTGATTTTTCTGAGTCCAGCTTAGGTCCAAAAGGGTGATGCTCTGCCATCTCAATTCGGAATCTCACACGGACAAGTATCCTTTTTGTGGACCATTTAGTGCCACATTTTTGTGTTTAAAATGGGCCCCCATGTAGGGCTGCAGACTGTCTAGCGTTCCTAACCACAACGCTGAGCTGTGCCTTTCAGGGAAAATGGACCAGAGTAAGTTTCCTTCAGCACTGTGGATTGGGAGTTCAATCAATGTCAACAAATCAGACAGAGTTCATCCAGCAGAAGGAAGAAGCACTTAGGAAGTGCTAATGTGACACCCACAGCCTGTGGACAAGATATGGAAGAGATGCTAAAGCAGCTAGATTTGTGCCTTCCTGAGATGACTGATTTAAAAAGTGAAGTGGCAGCACTATTATGAGTCTGAAAACAACAAAATTTATGTCACATTATCTAGTTCAGGAAGCGGCCCAAACTTTCCTGGCTCATGTTTTATTATACAGAAACAGGACACATGGCTATTTGTGAGAAATATGTATTAAATAAGGTATCTTGAAAAAACATAAAACAAGGCTACGAATGATCAGTAGATAAAAATGTGCGCAGAGGAACCCTCCCCTGCGTTTCCCTAGTGGATGGTGTCAGTGTTTGCTAATTTAGTGTTTGCAACAGCTTCATATGACATAATATCCAAGAATATTGAGAATGGATTGTATTTTACAAATACTCAAAACAGTAATAATTGTATTTAGAGCAGCTCCAGTATGAGGCTGCTTATTCTGACAACAAAGCCCATCTCTGAGCAAGGGAATGTGCTCAGCTTCAAAGCAGTGCCTCCATGGTCCCTGGACTGCCTTCGAGGGACCAAGGCCTGAGGAATGTCCTCCACTGAGACCCAAAAAGGTCAGATGTGAGGCCCCAGCACTAGTCTCCAAGTGTTATTATTACTTTCCCTCAAAACAGGTAAGCAGATTCCAGCAATTTGTTGAAGTACTAGAAAAAATGAAGCAAATATACTTCAAAACACAGGATTCATCCATCTCCAGAGCCCACTTACCTGAGAGACTGGCTCTGTGGTCAGTGCCTATCCTGTGGTTGCTCCTTCCCTGTGGCCCGGTTTTGTCTACCCAGTGCAAATTCTACCCCTAATCCAAGGCTATAGTAAGATGCTTCTGAAAAGCAAAAGTTGGCCGACGCATCTGGTGAAAGAGTGCCCTACATATGGCCTGTCACTTACTCATGGCCTGGTCAAGGTTCATATTGTTGCTCTTCAAGGCCTCTTCAGCTGGCTCTCTCTGCAGAGCAAAGCAGAATCCTCATTAGTGGGGCACACTGGTGAACAGCACAGCTAGTAAACAGGTTAATGACTACTGACTTGGAAAGCTGGCTACTGTTACTAGGTTTTTGAATTGGAAATGCTTTTCTCCACTGTGGAGGTTAGAGATAATGTCTTTTAAATGGAAAATCCTTGTAATTCAGTGACTGACCTGCCAGCAATAGTGTCAAAGTCACTGGCAGAGTCGGACCTCTAGGCTCTATCATACAAACTTTTCCTCAAGAAACAGAAAAAGAAAACAAGTAGGTTCCTGTTGGTAATTACCTCTCTGACTGGAGCAGACTAATCCTCACATACCAGCTACCTGGGACCTCTGTAATGAACATGTCTCATGGCCCCTGCAGGCCTGTCACCCTATCCGGGGAGACGGTGGACCCTTCCCCAGTGCAGCTAGCACCCAGTGAGAGGTATGTGAGGCTATTCTGGATCCATTCTTTTTAGGGACACCCACAGCAATTGGAAGACAAATACTCATTTGAACCTGGACTTGGAAAGCAGATACTTGAAGGGACTACATGGTAATACATGGTCACCAGCTTTTGGTCTCGAGATTCCTGTCATCCATCCCTATGACCAGAACACAGTGGTGTTCTGGGGACTACCTTGTACTCCAAATTCTTCCTACACAACTAAACAGCCTTGGTTAGGATGCTTTTTTTGGCATAGGATGCTTTAGCACTTTATACTAAATTGTTTCTTGTGACATTTATCAATCTACTATATAAATTAATTAAATAAACCCATGGAAATTACAAATCACAAAGTTTTTATTCTAGGACAAGGCACTCATGCCTTTCTTGATGGAAACTGAATCTTTGCTGTGGTTCAAAGCAGTAACCCCTCAGCCTAACTCCTAGACCAAAAGGAACTTAAAAGCTAATTAGTTGGTTCAATTACTTCATTCCTTCAAAAGCCTTTCTGCCTTGTTATAACCATCAAACATGGATAGGAAACAAGCCTGTTTGCTTAGGGAAATGTGGGAGAGCAGTAATAAGACACCAGTTACCGGGAAGCCCATGTCTGTGAGTTGTTTGATCAGCCGGCCCATGATCCAGGCCTCATCCTGCTTGCCAGATGTCTTCATGCCCTAGAACAAAGCATGCACAGGAGAAAAGGCCACAAGTTACTTTTTAATGCATTTCTTCCAGAAATGAGACTGCTGAAACTCATAGTACTTTGAAAGTCACAGAGTCTTCTGCATTACTGTTGAATCATGCTGTGCTCCACAGTGTCCCTGGCAGCATCTTATGGCTAACACTATGGGAAACTGCAGGTGCACGTGCATGTTGGTTGATGTGTGTTAACTTATGGGACTTACAAAAACAGAGTGATTGTTTCTCTTTCCCAGAGAACTGATTTAGTTCATCACAAATATATACTATTTCTATTATCAAATAATCACAAGAATACTCCCTTGAACTTGGTGATATGTGACATGTACTAAAAATTACATGGTTTTCTCCCATTTATTATTATTTTTTTTATTTTTGGAGAGCTAGGGTCACACTATGTAGTTCAGGCTGGCCATGAACTCACTATGTAGCCCAGGCTGGCCTTGAACTCAGTGATCTTGCCTCAGCCTTCTGAGTGCTGGGGTTATAGGCATGTGCCACCACACCCAGCTTTCTCCCCTCCTTTTATAAACTTTGCTCTAAACAATGACAAAATGTAGGGGGTTTGTTCCAAAGAAAGAAAGGACAACAGAGGAAAGAACAACAAACCTGTTAATTTCATTAAATACTCCTGGCTTATAGCACTCGGGTGAGAAGAAAGGAGTAGGCAGGATAATGTTCGAGGGAAAAGGAAGAAGAGAAGAAGGGGGAACGCAGACTACAGAAGGAAAGAGCAGCCCAGGAAGCGCGGAGGGTACCATGAGTCAAGCAAGCAGGCTGGACCAGCTTCCTCCCAACTATGCAACAACAAAGGCACTACAGATCAACAACACACACACACACACACACACACACACACACACACACAGAGACACAGACATAGACACACACAGAGACAGACACTGACACACACACACACACACACACACACACACACACACACACACAGCCTCCCAAACTGAAGCAGGAGGATCACCTGAACCCAGGAGTTTGAGCCCAGCCTGGGCAACATGGCAAAACAGTGTCTCTAATTAAACCCCCCCCCAAGTGCTCCATCCTGCTCTAACTAGACGGCGGGGCACTCAGAGTTACAAAAGCAAATGGGCCTTCTGTCCCCAAGGAAGTAGCTTATTTGGGGTTAATCATTAATATGCTGCCAGAGCCAGATTAGCCAAAATTATATTGTTTTAATTTGCCAGTTTGGTAGTTCTTGTCTCACTGTGGTCAGATTACTTGCCAGTCCAACTGTAAAGGACTTCCTTTTGATGTCCGTAACCTTTTCTCCTTATGAATGGAAAGTCCAATTTTAGTTTCTGGTTTGTACTTACTACTTATTGAATGCTCTTCTAATTTCTATTTCATTTAGTAAATAAATTCACACAGTTCAAAAGGACAAAGGGCAAGAAGAGACTCTTGTCTCAATGCCACCTCACGTGCTTGGTTCCCATTCTAAGAGAAAGTTCCCCCTTAGCAGATTCTCATCTTCCTTCCAGAGAATTTACAATAGTCTACAGAAGTTGTTACACCTACCTAAAGTTAGTTTCTGTTCCTTATCTCTTCATTTAACAATATATTTTGTTGATTTTTTTTTTTTGAGACAGTGTCTTGCTATGTCATTCAAGTTGGCCTTTAACTGACTACATAACTCAAGTTGGCCTTGAACTTGCAGCAATCCTCCTGCCTCAGCCTCCTGAGGCAGTGTGGTGTGCACCACCACACCCGGTCTGCTTTCATTTTCTTACTACAAACATGCTGCGATAGAATAAGTGAAAATCTGTCAACATGCTGATGACTTGGTCACTCTGACAGATAGTACCACATAACTCTCCTTTTGGCCTATGCTAATTTACATTCCTACCAGCAATGAATGAGTTCTGGTTTCACACAGCTTTGATTTTTTTTTTTTTTTGAGACAGGCTCTCATTATGTAGTTCAGGCTGCCTCAGTCTCCTGAGTGGTACAATTACAGGCATGCACCACCACACTCAGATCACATAGCTTTGAGAACAGAATGTGTTTGTTATTTTATTTTTTTGGTGTTAGGGATTGAACCCAGGGCCACTGAGCCATATCCCTATCCCCCAGAGTGTGTTCATTAAACTTGTAGATTCCTGCTGATGTAAGAGATAAAAAATGGCTTCTCTTAGTATTGTTTTAAATTTAATACTTGGGGCATAACAGAGGGAATAAAAAATCCATCACATACTTTTTTTACTGTAAATTTGTCCTTCAGCATTACAGTAGCTGGCTCAGCATCTCATTAGTTGCACCTGGAGGACACAGGCAGCAATCTTTGTGTTTACCCACTTGGTAGGAAAAAATGGCAAGTGCTGTGTACCTGTGCAAAAGTGTCAAAATGGGATTTTTTACCCTCACTATGCTCTGCATAACAGGTTTTAGGTATGTTTACCTGACCATTATGGGGGGTGAAATACACCCACACCATTCATCTGTTATGCATACAGGTACTGTGCCATAATGGAACAGGGGTGTGGCTCACAGCAGGTGGGCATGGAGAAAGCAGGAACCCATCTGTGTATTCACCCACCTGCCAGGTGAGGCAAGAGGTGTACAGGAGCTCCAAAGCACAACGCATATTATAGGTGCAGGTGTAGGACACGGGCCATGTGAACCAAAGTTCCTGTCACAGTGCAATGGAGCAAGAATCGACTGATACAGACAGACACAGGGAATGACCTCCTGATTCAGATGACAAAGAAAACAGCAGTGTTAGTACATATCTGACTAGCTGAAAATGGTCACAAAACCAAATAGAATGATGCAATGTTAGAACTACGTCTGGAAATACAGTTAAGATCTTGGTAGGGGTGAAACCTATTGCATGGCAGTGCTGGAAATTGTTTGGAACAGATGAAATGCCACAAGATGTTGTGAAATATTCAAATGATGGAATACAAGTAAAATGTTCTGTATGCACCAATAGCTATACTCAAAAATGTGTGTATTATGATACTTCACAAGCTGAACTGAAAGCATTTATAGGTTTGCTGTTCTTTTAGCATGGCTTTATTTTGGTAAAATCACACGGAAGTGAAAGATTTATGGATGTAAAAGACTTAAGGATGTGGGCTTCAGGTTTGTAGAGCAATAGTGACACTGAGGAGATGTAGTTTCCTTCGAAACTGCCTGAAGTCTGTTGACTAAAGCACCCACCAAGAAAGAAAAAGCACTGATAATCTGGCTGCTATCCACTCACTGTTTGAAGGATTTGTGGGTAACTGTCAAGAAATTCACACACCATCTGAATACATGACTATTGATGAACTACCAGCACCTAGATGCTGTGGCTTTAGCCTATATGCCAAAAAATCCTTCAAAATATGGCAGGAAACTGTATTCCCTTGTAGACCCAAAGACATTATGCTTTCAATTTAGAAGTTTATCCTGGAACTCAGCCACCAGGCCCTTATTTGTATAGTCAAAAAATGAATGATGTTGTGGAAAGACTTATTGCTCCCATCTCCCAAACTCATCAGAATGTGATACTCGACAATTGGGTTACCAGTTTCCGACTGATGTTACATTTGCTAACAGAGCACAAGTTGACCAGCATAGGAACTGCATGCAAGAACAAACCTGAAATTCGAAATGAAATGTTTGCAATTTCAAAACAGAGAATTGTATAGTACAATCTTTGGGTTTCTGAAAGATACTAACATTGGGCTCATATATAGCAAAGAAAAACAAACTAGTACTGCTGATATCAACATATCAACACTGCACCATGATGGAAATACTGACAGGGAAACCTCCACAAAACTGAATCCTGAGCTGGTAACTTTCTACAACAAAACAAAAGGCGGGATAGATGTTGATGAGTTATGCAGCAACTATGATGTCACTCAAAAGACGAAGTATTGGCCAGTGGTTGTGTTTTACTTGATCCTAACTAAACGCATGCAGGATAAATAGTTCGATAGTTTATAAAGAAAAATAACAAATGTGCAAGAAAACTCTGCAAAAAAATTCTGGAAAAAAAACAATTGTGGCGCACACTGGTGAGCTGACAGGTGAAAAGGCAGGCCCAGCGCCACAAAGACCCAGTACAGTAACAAAAAAAACAAAAAGTCCTACAAAAAAGGCCAGGAAAACAAAACACATGCTGTCAGTGTAAGACGTGTGATAGAACATGCAGCTGTCATGTGTGAAAGCTGCCTTGGGGGTGACAGTTGAAGCAAAGATTATTTCTGTGGTAGACTTTCATTTGTATTTTAATTGTGGTTCACGTAGGAATTCATTTCTGATGTTATCTTTTAAGTTCTGTAAGCAAGTACACAGCTGACGTCAAAGTGCTGATGTTTATTCCAATACACAATATGTATTAAAAATTTAGTATTTTATTTGCTGATATTTTATATTCCTGTTCACTACGCATTATAAGAACCTCCTGACAAAACAGTGAGACCAGCAAGATGCCAACTCTGTCCTACAAAAAGGCAGGAGAGCAAACACACACACTGTCAGTGTAAGCGACACATGTGTGAGGAACATGCTGCTATCCTGTGCGAAGAAGGCCTCAGCTGTGGTAATTGAAGTAAAGATTGTTTTTGCTGTAGAGTTCTATTAGTATTTTCATTATAGTTCATATACAAATTTATTTGTTGTTATTTTTTAGACTCTGAACACCAAAAACCAGTTGATGTTGAAAAATTTGATTTTTTTTTATAAACAATAAATATAAAAAATTCAACACTTAATTTTTTTGGTATTTTTTCCTGTTATGTACTCATTGTTTAATAAAACTCATAAAATTAATCCATCAACTGAAATATTATATATAATAAATGAGGGTATTATATACCCATGACAATGCACATTGTACACAAAATTGGTGTTATGCCCCCAGAGTTCTCTCTTTTCCTTTTCCTTTTCTTTCTGTGGTACTGGGGATTGAACCCAGGGCCTTCTTACTGAGTTATATCCCCATATTTTTTTGAGATGGTTTCACTAAGTTCCCTAGGCTGGGTTCAAATTTAAAATCTCCCTACATCATAGGCCCATAGAGTGCTGGCATACGCCTAGTTTGAATTCTCTTTCTATAAATCAGGGTGATTATTCTTTCATATGCTAAGAGCTATTTTATTTCCTTTCTATGGATCATCTACTATTCACCTTCTCATTAATTCTATTGGGTTACTGGCTAAATTTTTTTAAAGAATCAGTTGTTAAGCCTTTTCTATGTATTAGAGGGATCAGTCCTCTCTCTATAAAGTTGAGCTACAAATATTTTTTTCCAGTTTACTAGCTGACCTTTGATTTTGATTAGAGTTTTTTGTTTTGTTTTGTTTTTTGAGACAGGGCCTCACTATGTAGTTCAGGGTGGCCTTGAACTCACTGTGTAGTCCAGGCTGGCCTAGAACTCACGGTGATTCTAATGCTTCTGCCTCCCAAATTCTGGGATTACAGGCACGCACCATCATGCCCAGTTGATTAGGGTATTTTCTTCTCATATATAGTTTCTATGTTTACTGTTGTAATCTCAAACTCTTTAATAATTTAGATTTTAGTCATAGTTACAATGGTCCCACTAACCAAGATTGTTTTTATAATTCTTTCATTTATTTATTCATTTGTTTTTTGAGACAAGGTCTCTATGTAGTTCAGGCTAGTCTTGACCTCAGTATATTGCCCAAGCTGGCCTCGATTTCACAGTGATCCCCTTGCCTCAGCTTCTTGAGTGCTGGGATCATAGGCATGTGCCATCATGCCTGACTTCTTTCATGTCTTTATTTTTCATATTTAAATTTGTGACATACTTGGAATTTATCCTGGGATATAATGGGTTGTGGATCTCAGTTTCTTTCAGAGGACTGCCTGTTTATTTCAAGAATACTTAATGGTTACATCAGTTCTCAAACTTTTTGGTCTCAAAACCCCATTATACTCTAAAATTAAGAAACCCAAAGAACTTTTGTTTATGCAAGAGTTGTATCTATTGATACTTACTGCATTTGAAGTTAAACCTGATAAATTTACAAATTATGTTAATGTTATTAAAAAAAGCACTACCAATTCATCATGTGTTAATATAAATATTTAAATGAGAAATAACCATATTTACTAAAACATATTTTTTGAGAAGAGTGGCACTGTTTTGCCTTTTTGCACGTCTCTATTAACATGTGGCATTCTGACTGTCTTCTCAGGTGTCTCTGCACATGCTCTGCATAATCACAGGGCTCTGAATGGTTCCCTCTATGTGGCGTGGGTCTGAAGGGTCCCGAGAGGCCCTTGTGTTGAAGGCTGTTCCTGGAAGTGGCACTGCTGGGAGGTTATGTTCTTTTAACAAATCCTGATGGCTTGAACCACCAGTGTTACAGGCATGAGTATCCCACTGAGTGGCTTTTACCACCAGTAGTACAAATGGATCTAATCATTTTATTGATCTTTACAGTAATAAAATTAATAAAAAGTTTGTAAGTGGACTGAATCTAGATAGTTGCTTGCATATTAATAATTACTGTCCAAATATAATAATTAATACTATCCATACCAATTAAAAATTATTACAATGATCAACAAACTTCATCAAAAGAAATTTGTTTATATTTATGAATAATTTACTAATAATTAATTCTCTAAATTTTAATACAAAGTCTTACAAGTACCCCACTGCTGGTGTATATAATATGCATTTACAACTGCTGTACCACAGATTAGCTGTATTATAATTTTTTGTACCATTTTAATGTTTTCCTTAAGGAACTGTACTATGATGACATCTGGTCTGCTAAATCAATACCTTTCTTTGCTTTACTGTAATCAAAGACTCCCTGAAAAGTGGCACAAGCCACCAGATAGGATAGTTATGCATGTACCACCAGTGGTTCAAGCTGGCGGGAACGTCTGAATTCAAATCAGAGCTGTCAAATCAGGGAAACATGAATTATGAATTACAGCCCCACAGTGAATGTGTTAAGAGTTAGGGTGGACAAGCTGGTGTTTGGGTCATGCTGTGGGGCCTTCAGAGGCAGTAACACAACCCCAGCCAAAACTCTCTTACTTCCTGGCCAGGGGTGAGCAGTTTTGCTTGACCGCATGATTTGCCAAAGGAATAAGATCAATCAGTTATGGACTAAAACCTCTGAAACTGTGACCCAAAATAAATATCACCTCTTTACAAATGGATTTACCTGAGGTATTTGTTATAGTAATGGAAAACTGGCCAAAGTAACACACTACCCAGGGAAAGAACTTTCTGGAAAGACAAAGTCTTAGCACCACAGAAACAGTTTTGACCTTGTTGACTCCTGAAGAGTCTCTCACTGGGACTTCTAAAGGTCTGAACTGTACCCTGGAAACCTCGGGTGTAGCTTTCCACCCTGCACTGGAGATGCCACCTTTAAGCCACTGGTTCTGTGAGTTTCCAAACGCAGGACTGCCATGCCTACCTTCTGAAGTCCTTTCTTGGGGACATTGCCCCAGGAGCCGCAGGAGGAGGTGCTTTCTTGGGAAGCAGCATTATTCCACATGTCCCCTTCCTCATCCTCCCACTGGCCGGTGCCCAGGTTCATTTCGTCCCCACCACTGCCCCAGCCTTCTTGCATAGATTTGGAAGCTAGAAAGAGAGCAAACAGAAACTCAGGCAACTTACTATCCCCAAGGTGCAGAATGCTTCACTATCACAGGATTTAGGGTGTGTTGCAAAAAATGGGTAAAGTGTAATTTACCTCTTTATGCTTTCCTTTCCCTAGACCTAAGAACTGAATTTCTCCTACTAGACATTCAATGTACATGCATACATTTTTTTCTTCAAACTCCAGCAGTTTGTTGTCTATGCGGTTCTGAAACTTCCTTAACCAACTACTGATCAATTTGAAACCCAGGCATTCTAAAAATACTTCCTGTCTGGCAATCTCTGTCTGGAATGAAAAAACCATTCAAAAGTGGATTCTTGAGAAATGTCATTGTCTTCCATGTAGTTCTCGGTCACATCTTGGTCTAACCCTGTGGGCACTATGGCACATGGGTAGGAGCTCCTCATGGTTAGCCCTGGGTAGGAGTTGGTGGGGACCTCCTGATGCGCAGCAGGGTCTAGTGCGGGCCTGTCCACCTGCATTTCTCAAGAGCTCCCCAGAGACATCCACAACTGCAGGACAGAGGCCTGGGCAGAGGAAACTCAAACTGGCTACTGAGTTTCCACTTCTTGGCCTTTTGGCTAAGATCAAGTGTAGTATCTACTTCTTTCCCTTATAAAATACAAAGTGATTTTTTGTGTCAAAGCTACCTCAAAGTTGTTACTTCTTGGGAGAACCAGAAACACCCAAAGAATAGGTGACAGTAGCTAGCTGAAGTCTTTATGATGATGACCATGTGAAGTTTATAAAGGTAGACAGGCACATAAATGGACCTAAGGTCAGGTTATGAAAATGGGATATACTGTCTCAAATGGAATGTGAACCTGAACACCCACCAGGTCCCTTATCCTTTAACCTTGTAACTAAAACCAGTAAGAATGGAATAAATACTTCCAGTGGAAGAGATTGGTATATGCAACATACCAGCCACTTAGCAAAATAACAAAATACAAAATCAACAAAGTTTCATTTTAAGTTCTAGGACCTCTAGTGAGAGCCAAAAAAATAATGCTGCTTCTGTAGCCATGTGAACAATTAATTTTAATATCAGACTTAAATCAGTTATATTTATGTTAACATCACAAGTATCACATTGCAAGACACCCACACATTATGAGAATTCCAGGCAGTAAACATAATCTGGACACTTGTTAAGAATGTATAGGTATACTCACTAAGCTGTCAGAAAATGGGAAGGAAAAGTGCAAGTGTTTTTTTTTTTTTTTTCGATTTTTTTCAATGTTGGCTATTGAACTGGGCTTCACACACAGTAGGCAAATACTGTATCACTGAGCTACAGCCCCGGGCCTGTGTTTTTCCAGCTGTTTTAAGCATGAAGTATCCAAAGTGAAACTTTGTTTATAAGATGAAAACAAGGCAAGAATTACCAAGACAGTACAGATGCATGTTTTCAAATACTAATCTGAAGAGGAAGAAAATGGTAGGCTCTATCTATCTTGTTTCGTGAGATAAATTTAAACAGGCAAATACAAAACACTGCTACAGCAAGTGCCACTGCAGGCTGCATGCTCCTTACTTAAAAAATGCCTGGGACTGGAAGTGGCTCTCATTTCAGGTTTTCTTTTAAAATTCTGTATTATTTACATACACATAAAGAAATAGGCGGAGATGGGACCCAAGTTTAAACATGAAATTCATCTGCTTCACGGATGCACACAAAATGTACAGGGAAACTGTACTGTTTTGCCTTTGGTGGTACTGGGGATGGAACCAAGGCCTGTGTGTGCTATGCAAGTATTCTACCACTGAGCTACACTGCCTCTCTTATTCATTTTCATTTTTATTCTGACAGATGGTCACTTAAGTTACCTAGACTGCCCCTGAACTTTTGATCTTCCTGCTTAGACCCCAGAGTAGCTAAAATTATAGGTGTGTACTACCATGCCTGGCTCTGAAGGTAATTCTACACAGTATTTTTTCCCCAGTACTCGGAATTGTACCTAGGACTTTTGCACTGGACTACAGCCCCAGACCACTTTATTTTTTAAATTTTGAGACAGGATCTTTCTGTCTCGTGAGGGTAGATTTTTATCTAGGGTTCATAAAAAACCTACATCAATAAAAGAATTAGAGATGTAAGTTTGGAAGGAGAAACAAAATCACTTTATTGGAAAGGGAAGAGAAATGGGGAAGCAAAATCATTTTATTGGGAACAAAGAAAATAAGTAGACAGATAGCTACTTGCAGTAAAATAGGGAGCCCAGAGCTGGTGCTCAGGGCTCTTTGTTCCGAGCTCCTTTCATTACATGGTGAGAAAGGACTCTCCCTCTTTGAGAGTTGTTGTAACTTGACTGGCTATTCTGGGCTTCCAGACCCCTGATTTGGCCATTGCCCTTCCATTCCTACAAACACATTCTTGGATAAGCACTTCTTTGGTCTCCTTTTGTGCTGTCCATGTGTTTATCTTTTGAGAGTTACAGCACAGTTACATTCAAGACTGAATTAGTGAAAAGGATACCTGTGGATTTTAGTGTATTAATATGGTGAGAATAGTATGTACTTATTATATAGATGGGTGAGTATTTAGGTGTTACTGTATATTTTATAGACTTGAATTTTTATAACACAGCCCCCCCCTCACTGTGTTTCTTTAGTTTTTAACTGGAGATGAAGGGAGGGGGGAGTTGTGCCTTGGCATGAAGTGACCCAGGCCAGGCAGCCTGGTCAGCGCTCTTTGTTTTTCTTAACTACTCTTTCCAGCAGGGGTTTAACTCTTTATTTGCCAGAAACCTCACTAGGGCCCTTTAATTTTCCCTATCTGTCCCTCAACTTTCCCTACACTGTCACCTGGGTTATACTCAAACTCTTGATCCCTGCCTCAGCCTCTGAGGGTGCTGGGATTTCAAGCATGTGCCACCACACTCGGCAACGTAGCATTATTAGTGTTCCTGCATACTGACTGTGACCTGACACATGAGGTTAGGTGTAGAATTTGCAACAATGTGGTATCATGTGGTACTCAACTTTTAGATTCTGGAGCATTTTGGACTTGGGATTTTCAGACTGGGAATGCTGAACCTATAGTAGTACCAAACATGTATGCTCAATTGCTTTGATTCTTGAATTTATTTTTAAAAGGAGGACATGGACCCCTGTTAAAAGCTTTTTTGTGTTCATATAGCAGATGTGGAAATATTTTGTTATAGTCTTGGCTTAAAGTCAGTCTTAAACTGTACATACAGTAAGAAAAAGTGTCCTAAAAATTTAATTTTTAAAATTCAGTGACAGCTTGAGGTAGTTCCATGGTAAAGTACACGTTTAGCATGCATGAGGCCCTGTGTTCAATACCTAGTACTAAGCTGGACGTGGTGGCAGATGTAATCCCAGCACTCAGGAGGCTGAGGTAGGAGACCAGCCTGGGCTACATAGTGAGTTCAAGACCAGCCTGCACTATGTAGCAAGGCCCTGTCTCAAAAACCCAACAAATCAAGACAAAACAAAACAATAATCCCCAGTATCTAAAAATAAATAAAATAAAATAAAAGTGAGATGGCTTAAAATAAGAGTATGCTCTAAAATTCAATGCAAAGCACCTCTTGAAATGCTCTGAACCATTTCTAAATGGCCAGACTGGGGCATGCAAGGTGCTCAGCTCACCTGGTTTGCACAGGGCTGGGGTGGCAGTGGGAGCGCCGGCTCTTCCAAAGGTCACCGCTGGCTCAACAGGATGATCTCCCCATCCACTGCCACTGCCAGGTGGCTTCCCCCATGCCGCTGTGCCATTATCGACCAGGGTAGATGGGGAGGACGGCTCTCCCCATGCATTTTCAGCCTTTGAGTGGACAGTAGGCATTTCTCCCCAGCCTGATGAAACTGCAAAGGAGTTAAAGGAGAGAGAAAACGATCAAAGTGAAACAGGGGAAAAGAAATGCGATTCAGCTTTCAGATCAGCTCAAATGATAGTTGTTCTGCACCTGCTAGGTGCTCACTTGACTTGCTGACAGTCACACTGTGACAGCTCTTATCAGTTGTAATTTTCATATACATTATTTCAGAGAGGAGATGCAAATATTTCAAGTAGTAAGCAGATGAGAAAGCCCTGGACTCTGCATGCAAGAGAAAGCTTGTGGTATAACATGTAAATAGTTAATGTAAGTTTTAAATTATTTGGCCTTAACATGGGTATATGAAATCTATTAATTTTCTTACTAAAGATAGCATGAAATCAGTTCCCTTGATGTACTTTATCCTAGTAAGACGCAGTAATACTGATTAATGACAAAAGGACACGCAACCTATGAATCATTTTAATTTACAAGCTAAGCCCAGGCTGAGCAATAGATCTTGCAAATTGTTAACAACAGGGGAGCTAAGCCTAATCAGTTACTGCCAGCAATGGCTAACTGTATTACCCATAATTATACAGAAAACAATGTATACTGGGGAAGCAGTTTTACAAACTGAAGGGACGAGATTAAATCTGGGAAGTGAACATAGCTGATAAAAATTATGAATGACTTGGGAAGCTAAAAAAGTATTGCTTAAGACTGATTAGCTAAGAAAGTACTCATTTATTGTAGCTAACAGTGAATTAACCTAGAATTTCTCATTCCTATACTTCTACCTCTGTGAAAGGCAACACTACAAATTTTTTTTACCAATTATTTAAATTAAAACTAAGAATAAACACAAAGACTATGGTAATTATAGCTAATTGCTTTTTATGTAAAATTTCAAATTTTTGTTAAAAGCAGAAAAATTCTAGAGTATTTTATGCAGAAGGCAAATGATTCATAAGCTTAATGTTTTAAAATCTTAAAAATAAATGGGAGAGGGGCTGGGATTTAGCTCAGTTAGGCCCCGAGTTTGATCCCCAGCACCATAAATAAACACATACATACATGCATGCATGCATACATAAATGGGAGAAAGCTGCTTACTCAAAAATCAAGAAAACAATCCTTCCACTTTAAATTGATCTCTAGCAAGACTATTAATACACATACAACACCAACCTCCAGGTAAACCTCTGGATGTGTGTGCCATCTGACAGTCTACAGGCTCTAGAAGAAACTATAAATTGGGATACTGTACACTATAGAATTTTGGTGCAAAACAAGTATTTTCAGGAGGCAAGAAATAATTTTAAATACGTAACATTCTACTGTTCAGCATTTACTGCTGGAGTGAATCTGGTAGCATTTTTGTTTTTTGGGGGGTACTGCTAGGGATCGAACAAACAATTTCCACTGTTCAGCATTTACTGCTGGAGTGAATCTGGTATCTTTACTGGGTTTTTTTGAGGGGGAGGGCGCTGGGGATTGAACTGAGGGCCTTGCACTTGCTTTTTTGTTAAAGTTGGTTGATGAAGCAAGACAAATTTCTACTTTCAATTAAAACATACATATTAAAGATGATCTTTCTAGGGCTGGAGTACAGCTCTGTGGTAGAGCATGAACACAAGGTCCGGACTTCAATTCTCAGCACCATTAAATAAGATAAAATAAATAAAAAGATCCTTTAAGTACTACTGCTTTCGGTAAAATACTTCTGTACAGAAGAGTTCTAGAATCATTATGTCCTTTCAGTTTCTTCACTGAACAAATACAGAGTTGAGAATATAAAATAACAATAAAAAAACACTACCAAGATATATAGTTTCACTCAGTTTTATAAGTTGTCTTTTTTAATTTTTGGTGCTAGGGATTGAACCCAGAGCCCTGCACATGCCAGGCAAGCACTCCAGTGCTGGGTAACCTCCCCAGCTATTTTTATCTTATTGAAACAAGGTCTCGTTAAGATGCCCAGCCTGGCTTTGAACTTACGATCCTTCTGCCTCAGCCTCCACTTTCACTCATGCACCACTGTGCCCAGCTTAACCATTCTTTATCTTCCCATCAGAGTGGAAAAAACAAAGTGCCTAAGTGGCACACACTAGGAAACTAGGCGTGAACACAGACAGAGGTCAAGGAAGCAGTCCTTCCTTCCCCTGACTCAAAAAATGCTGTAAATTAACCCAGCAGATGGTATTCTGTCTTCTGTTCAGTGGACTCAACTTACAGTTTCTTAAGTGTTACAGGCAGTTTTTGTTTTGTTTTTTAGGCAGTTCTTTTTGGGAAGAATGGCTTAGTTAAAAAGTAAACGAAACGATCAAAAGTAAAAGAAAGATAAAGAACTAAAAATTAAACTGATTAGGCATTTACTGAGGGCTTGCTATTTGCTTGGCATTTTAAGGAACTTAAGTACTGTTCTCTGAGGCCTCATTTTCCTATAACACCAGCTTGGCACTGGCTTAGGTGCACCAAAAGCTTCCTGTTTGAAACCAGGTTGGTTTTAGGCAGTGAGACTGCACCCAGAAGTGTGTTTTGTGCACAAGAGTGAGCCAGAAGACCATACCCTCCCTACTTTATCCGATGCCTGGCTTGTGGGCTTCTGACTATCCTTCCTTTCTTTTCTTCTCCCTTCCTCCCTTCCTGGAGCTGGAGATTGAACTGGGGATTGAACCCAGGACCTACACCCCAGGCTTTTTTTTCAGATAGGCTCTAAATCACTAAGTTTCTCTGGCTAGGCTCAAACTTGTGATCCTCCTGCTTGAGCCTCCTACAGCACTGGGATTACAGGCATACACCATCATGCCTGGCTTTGATGTTTCTGTTCCACATCAGGGGATGCAACAGGAGGGCATACTTGAGGGGACCCTACTGAGTGATAAGGGTCCTGTTGAAGAGCTGGCCATGGCTCAGTGGCTTCTCTTAGAAGAGGTTCTGGAGCTGGGAGTATAGCATGTAGCTTAGTGGTAGAGTACTTGCTTAGCATCTCCAAGGCCCTGGGTTTATCCCTAGCATAGTCAGTCCTTCTTTTTCTTTTTTTGAGACGGGGTCTCCCTATGTAGTTTAGGTTGACTTTAAACTCCAGTTGATCCTCCTGCCTCAGCTTCCTGAGTGCTAGGATTATAGGTGTGTGCCACCACACCCAGCAAGTCAGTCTTAATTTTACTGCAATAGCACAGATTTCAAATGTGCTCTTTCTTGTTGGTACCTGGAAGGCTCCATTATATTTTCAACTGAGGTATTTATTTTTAATTGAAGGTACCTAACAGAACCTTTGTGTGTGGTTCACCGGTTTCATACAACAGGCAGGAACTGATAAGCAACTGTCCCTGCTTCCACTCTGGCAGCAGGACTGTCAATTCCCTGGCCTCCTATGCCAGCCCTACTTAATGAATCCTTCAAACACATGAAAGCAAAATCAACCTTATCCGACCCTCCGTTCCACAGTCATGAAGAGCAGCAATCACTTAGCTCATTCGTCTTTTAGTGACTGCTGCTTGTTGCCTAATAAGATGGAATTACATCTGGCTGGAGAGGTCACTGGAAGCTGTTTCTGGATTGGTGGTATGAAAACAGGTGAGCTCCTAACAAGCGCAAGGCCCTGAGTTTGATCTCCAGCACCACTCCCCCAAAAGGAAAAGGAGACGGGTGAGCTCTAAGCGCACCCAACTCATTTACCCCATCCGCAGGTAACTGTTTTCGGTATCATTATTACACCAAAAGAATGCTACAGAAATTTTTTAGGACATGAATCTTGAAGCAAGGATAATGTTCTTTAGTTCCTACTATTGATGAGACTTAAAAAACACACACACATATTTCATCTATTGTTCAGTGAATGGAAAACATGTCTCTTCCTTGATTAACTCACAGGATTTCTGCCTTTATAACATTTTATATTGTACTTTTCTAACATTTGTGCCAGAAAACTAAATTTTACAGCAACTACCACCAGACTGCCCAAATGCAAAGTCACACTTGCCTCTGACTTTTCTACAGCCTGTACAGGCCCATCACAGGGATAACGGCCAACACAGCTGCAGGCCTGCTGTGGCTGACGAGGGGCACCCTGGGAGGCCAAGCACAGCAAGCCACTGGATGCCAACAGCACTCTGAATACAAGCCAACACAAGCTGCACATTCCCCAGGCTGTCCTTTCTCTTTCCCTCCCTCCCTTTTATTGGTGGGGACTGAACCTAAGGTCTGGTGCATACTGGCAAGTGTTCTACCACTGAGCCACACCCCCGGCCCCACCCCCAGGTTTTCTGATTGGCATATGGAACTAATATTTTTACTTCCTCCCAGGGCTGGAAGACAGGTAAAGTTCATGATCCCACTGTGCTGCTGATTTAATTTGGCCCAAATTTATACCAGCCTTCACATTTGACTGAATTAATTGTAGAGTGATCTTTCTCCCCCACACTAATCCCTTTCAAATCATCTATGTTGTCTGGTAAAACCTGATGAGAGTTCAGGGGGTGAAAGAAACCACCTCTGGAGGTTCTTCCTCAATCACATTGTTGGATTTGGAGTCAACTCTGAGGATCTTTTATGCACTAAACAGTTATACTGATTTTCTCCTGTGTCTACAAGTTGATTTTTAAGTGTCTTAAAATAGTTATTTCCAAGTGTACTTGATAATTGGGCTGCTAAGTATTTTTAGGATCTGCTTTCAATCCCTTTGCAACATAAGTCAATGCTATGTTTGTACTTTCTAGCTCCTGACCAAGACTTCCCTACTAGTGGTCAGAACAGCAGCCTGATTCCATGATGATGTAACAGCTTCAGGTTCTGCAAGTCTGGCTTGTGTCAGACTAAGCAACTGGGGAAATGTCATCAAGAAGAGGTGTGTCATGCCAGTGGATTACAGCCTCCCAAACCCTTCTCAGGTGGTTTATATGCTCTGATAAATAGGCTTAGCAGGCATGGAACATACTTGTAATTCCAGCGCTCTGGGGGAGGCTGAGACAGGAGGATTCCAAGTCTGAGTCTGGCCTGGGTAATTCAGTGACTTAGTGAGGGACTGGGGATCAAAATGAAATAAAAAATAAAGAAGGGATTGGGGGATCAAAGAACTAAACCTTAACCTGATGGAAGATTAGATAGGTAAAACTCTTGAGGTGATGGGCATAGGCCAGGACTTTTTCAACAGAACCCCAGTTACACAGGAAATAGTTCTGAGAATCAACAAACAGGCTCATATTAAATTAAAAAGCTTCTCTGCACAGCAAAAGAAACAAACAACAAAGTGAAAAAGACAACCTACAGAATGGGAAAAAATTTTTGCCAGCAATTCCTCAGACAGAGGGCTCATGTAGAATACCTCCCAAAAAAGACCCAATTAAAAAATGGGCAAGCACAATGAATAGACACTTCATTGAAGAAGTACAAATGGCCAATAAAAATGTGAAGAAATGCTCAAAATCGCTGGCCATTACAGAAATGCAAATTAAAACAACACTGAAATTCCATCTTACCCCAGAAAGAATGGCCATCATCAAGAAATCAAACAAAAACAAACTCTGGAGAGGCTGAGGAGGAAAAGGCTGAGGGGAAAAGGAATCCTTCTACACTGTTGGGAAGAATGTAAACCAGTACAATCAGTACAGAAATCAATGCGGAGATTTCTCAAAAAACTAACACTAGAAATTCCACTTGACCCAGCTATTCCCCTTCTAGGTTTCCTCCCAAAATAGTTAAAGATACCATATTATAGAGATACACATATACCCATGTTTATAGCAGCACAATTCACAATAGCTGAATCTTGGAAGCAGTATGTATGTCCATCAACAGATGAAGAGATAAAGAATATGTGGTACAGATACCACATATACAGATACGAGGTATAGATAGCAACAATCTGTTTAATGACTGTTCAGACTTGAGACCTGTCTTTTTTTTTTTGTACAGTTCTGTACATCTTGTTTACAGAGAGCCTCAATGGGGTTTTTTTGGTACCATACACTTTGTTTATATAGTATGGTAATTTTTGCTGACTGTACTGTACAGTACTGTAGTTTTGTTCTGTTGTACATTACAGTACTGCATGTAAAAGTTATGCAAATGAAAGCAAAGTCATCAAGTTGGAGTTTCCTTTGACCATTTCTTTGTTCTGAATATATATTATAAGGTACATACTATATAACTCCTCATTTAGTGACAAAGCCACAGGAACATAACTTGATCATTAAACTAGGAATGTCTATCTTCATACACAATGGAGTGCTACTCTGTCATAAAAATAAACTTGAGTCATTTGTAGAAAAATGAACCTTGAGACCATAACATTAAGTGAAATAAATCAGACACACAAGCTTAAATATCATTGTTTCTCTTATATGAGAAATCCAGAGTAAAAGAAAAGAGCAAAATAAAAGATAATAGGAAATAGGGGGAAAGATCATTCTCAAAGGGGAAGGGGATCAAGAGATGGAGGGAGGTGGGAGGGAGGGATGGGAAAGGGGATGAAAAAAGGAACTGAGATGTGTTATGTACATGTACCAACTTCTCACAAGGAATGCACACATTATGTACTACATACACATACCAATAAACTAAGATAATAATAATTTTAAAAAATTTCTGAGTTAAAAAAAAAAAAGAAAGAAAGAAGAAGGGTGGGTGATTGGAGCTGTAGCTCAGAAAGGCTCTGGACTAGAAAAAAAAGACAAGCTCAGGATCATTTCTCTCTCTACCTACAGAAGAGGGGTGAGCCAGGTCCAGACAGTCCAGTCATTCAAACTATACTGCATTTCCTATTATATCGGTTTTCCTCCAGCTCACAGAAAACATCATTAACATCAATCAATATAATGGGACAAAAATGATTGTCTTGGGGTTGGGGATTTAGCTCAAGTGGTAGAGCTCTTGCCTAGCAAGCACAAGGCCCTGAGTTCGATCCCCAGCACCTAAAGAAAAAAAAAAAAAAAAAGATTGTTTTGTAGCATGTGCTACACTTTACATATACAGCTGTAAAACTGAACAAGCCATAAATATGCAATTGAGAAACCTTATTTTGATCAACAATTTACAGTTACCTAAAACTCAAACTCCGATGTAAATGGAAATTATGTAAAATCAGCATAGGTCAATAACAACATTGAGAATACTTATAAAATACCAGCTTTATGAATAGCAGAAACTTCACGAGACAGTCACATGTGGAAAGCTTTAGTCTGGAGGAGGGAATGTGGGGTCAGACTCCAGCTACTGGCTAACACAGGGCCTGGCAGCACAGTCCTGCCGAGGCGGGCGACAGGCTGCTACTGGTGTACCGGACACACACTTGCATGTCGTCCTCGCTATGGTGGGACCTGGGGTAAGAGTGTACCTGTTACTTCCACAGGCTCAAAGGACAGCCGGACCTATACAGCTTGCAAAGTGACAGGCTTTGGTCGCTTGCACTTCCCAAGTGTGATGACCTTTGCTCTCACTGCAAAAGACAGCGTGATTTAGGTCTGAGCCTTGAACATCACAGGCAATGTGGAACAGGAATGAGACAGTTCTATTGCTCTGATACAACAAGCTATTAATGTAAGTGAGAAAACTTGTACGTAGCCCCATCACATGTTGTACAGTACACTAAACTTGACGAAATTTCTGCACATGGGCTTACCATATGGAATAAAAATGTGTAATTTTTTGTCTCTGTTAAACAATAAAACTAAATTCACAAATGCTTCTAGAGTATCACTATAACCACCAAGATTATGATTAGGGCCCACAAGCCTGAGGGGAGAAAAGAAATACCAAAATAGTGTGAGCATGGAGCACTTGTGACATTTTTTTTCTTTTATATTTCATAATAGTATGCATAATTTGTTAAAAAGTACATCTACAAATATCTTTCATATAAAAGAGAATGATTTTGGTCCTTCTAACTAAACAAGAATGCCTCTAATCAGGGTGAATCTTCATATTTTTTGTCTATTAAGAACCACTTAAAAGTAGTTTCCAAGCATGACACATTGAAAGGGAGTAAATGCTAAGTGGAATGAGGCTCCCGCTTCATTGGGTATCACAACGTGCTACTGCAGGAGCCTGCAGTTTGAGCAGCTGACATGTAAGACTCCACCTTTCTCACCACACAAGTGCTGGAGTCAACTATCTAACTCCCCTGTCCCACTGTAAAATGAGACCTTGTATAGACACTCTGTGTGCACACAGATGTGGGCGGGCCACCGATGTCCTAAGATTCCAGTGCCAGGAACAGGCCCTGTGGCTTCAGCTCTTCCTGAAGGTCCCAACCCCCACTGGGAACACAGTTGTGGAAAATCCACTATAGCAGAAGGGGCCTGTCTGGGATATATATACATATATATATTTTGAGACAGGGTCTTGCTATGTAGTTCAGGCTGGCCTTGAACTCACAATGTAGCACAGGCTGCCCTCGAACTCATGGTGATCCTTCTGCCTCAGCCTTCTGACTGCTGGGATTACAGACGTGTGCCACCACACCCAGCAAGACATTTTAAAATGCTAAATCTCAGAGCACTTACTATGTGTCTTTACTGTGATGCTAACCAAATTGTATTAAATTTGGTATTACTGGCCTCTCCCACTATATTGTACCATCTCTTAATTTCCAAATTCATTCATTTTTCTTTCTCTGAAATAAAAGGGTTTATTGACCTGTTACAGAGCCCAGCTAGCATGAAAAGGACAAAGTCTTGAGACAAATTCCTTTTTTTTTTTTCTTTTGGTGCTAGGGATCAAACTCAGGGCCTTATGCTTGCCTAGGGAAGCACTCTACCACTGAGCTAAATCCCCAACTCCCAAATTCTTTAACTATCAACAGGAAGACTGGATAGCAGTTGGAAAGGTCTTCAAATTCATTTCTTTTTTTACATCAATTATCTTTCTCCCTGGTTTCCCTTTTTTGGAGGGGGGGTGCTGGGGATTGAACTCAGGGCCTAGCGCTCTACCACTGAGCTAAACCCCCAACCCCTACCTCATTTTTAAAAGTATCTCTTAAAATTTTAAGTGTTTAGAAATGACATACACTAGTAAAAAAAAGGAACCACAAATTCAAATGCTCCAAGGAACCAGCAATTACCGTACTGTAAAATGGGCTCGACGTAGGGATGACACAGCACAAGCCTGATGACCAATGGCTACTGCTCAAGTGCCCAAGTGCTGGGATTCTCAAGGCTGGGGAGGAGTGGTACTTGGAGCACACAGGCAGTCTTTGAGGGCATCTGCTCCAGCTGGCTGTTGCCATTGAGAGTTCAACCGTCAGACCTTCCTGGCTTCCAAGAGCCAGAAATCTGGGATTTTATTTGAAACATTTTCATTAAAACTGTTTATTCATAGAAAAACATATGGGTTAGGACAAAGGCACATTGGTGACACTAGGAGAAGCCTGGGACTGCACTGAAGTACAGGTGGATCCGAACAGGATTTCTGATGTGCCAGGCAGCCTTTGGGTAGGTAAAGTGAACTGCCAAGGAATTGGGTGGAGGCCAAGCAGAAAGTGGGGCAGGGAGGCTCAGTAGAGCAGTGGTACTTGATTCAATGCAGAAAAGATAGCTCTTTCACTCCAGGTGCTGAATGCTTATGATGACAACCAAATTGTCGCCCAGTGCCTGGGGTGCCTTACATAATACAGCAGTCCCTCCCCCTCCACCTGACTGTGGGACCTGCTTTCCTGGGCTTGCTCTTCCCCCAGCATTATCAGCACCTTTTGTGTGTATGCGTGTGGTGGCACTGGGGATTGAACCCTGGTGCTGTTACACCGAGCTACACCACCAACCCTTTTTGTTTTTATATTGTGACAGGGTCTTGCTGAGTTTCTAAATTACCCAGGCTGGGTTCAAATTTTCAATTCTCCTGCCAGAGTGCTGGAATTACAGGTGTGCACCACTGTGCCTGGCCCATTACTACAATTTATGTACACTATGTTCACACTTACAACTCACTTCGTCTGCCTCACTCCCTGCTCTGTCTCCCCCAGCACACAGTACACCCCGAAGTACTGTCATCAGGGCAGGGTTGCCCTGACTGCCCAGCAACCCTTTGGGTCCTGGTCAGGGATCTGTTCCACTCTCTACATGGAGTGATGCTTGTTTCCCCTCACTCAAGCCTCTGCTTTCGTCCACGCCCCTCACCACACTGGACTGGCATTGGTGCCCTGCATGCTTTGGCCCCACCCACTGGCCTGCCGGTGTACCTGCCTCCCCTTCTCTCTCCATACAATGGACAATGAGCCTCCTCTCCTACCGGATGAAGGGGTCGCCTCCCTTTGCACCCATTTTCTTTACTTATTCCCTTCTACTGGTTTTTAAATGTGCTCAAAACACTACCATCCTAATTATTTTTACTTTTGACTTTGGCCCTTTACTAATGACAACTCTCTCATAGCTGCTTCAACCGGCTCTGTGCTGAGACCTGGTCTTCCATGTCTGATACAGGCTCAAAAGCATCTGAGACCCATCCATGGATATGCCAGCAAACCACACAATCACCTGTCCCTCACCCAAACCCCAAGCTAGTGCCACCTCACAGTCATTCCTTCCAAGCCCATCTGTCTCTAGGTTGCCACTATCACTACCCACTCCAGGCTGCCACCTGCCTACCTCTTCTCCATCTTCTGCAATGTGGCTTCTTGTTGACCCATTTCTCATATTACAACCAGAATGACTGATTCTACAAGAACTAAGTCTAAATGTCCAAGATCTGCTCAAAATTGTCCCTGCTTTCCCAGAACTCTGGACAGTCTAGACAGCCTGAAAGATCTCTCCTACCAGGGCACCTTTCTGCAAGGCCCTCTGTCCTAAGACCCAGCCACCCTGAACTATTAGTTGCTTGACCTGTGGGACCTCAGGGAGCCAGACTAGGGAGGTGGAGCGGAAGGAGTCAGCTGCACTGTTGCCAGTGGTGCTGCAGAGGAAGGGAGCCATGGTACCACGGGTGCTCCATCTAGGCTTACTCAGACTTATGACCAGTCAGGACAGTGTTTTAAACCAATGTATCAGCATGTGACAGTCAACTGGCACTCAGCACTTGCTCTGCTGCCTGCTATGAGCCTTCTGGAATGACAGGGCAAGAGTCAAAAACATGACCCTGGACAGATTCCCTGGCAGTATGGGTTCTGGATGCACAGGTCACGTGTAAGACGACCGAGTGGCCATGGAGAAGGCCTCTACTCTTACTCTTGTATTTATGGCATATTTACAAAGTTTAGGGGCAGAATAAAACTGGAAGGAGTAACATGCTGACCACAGAATCAAGGTTCAAAGAGCTCTCTGGAGGCTGGAGGGCCTGATTCTACCAGCCAATCAGGGCCAGGCTCTGTACCTGGAACAAGCAAAAACCTGTAGAAGAGAAGTCACCAAGGAAGGACAGCTAATCACAGCCTTAAAAAGAAGAAAGAAAAGCCAGGCATGGTGGTACATGTTTACAGTCCCAGCACTCTGGGAGACTGAAGGAGGCAGGAAGATCATATGTTTCAGCCTAGCCTGGCCAATTTACCAAGACCTTGTTTCAAAATATAAAAAGGACTGGCTGGGTGTGGTGGCACACACCTGTAATCCTAGCACTTGGGAGGCTGAGGCAGGAAGACTGCTCTAAATTTGAGGCCAGCCTGATTCTACATAGCAAGAACCTGTCCCCAAAACATAAATGAATGAATGAATGAATGAATGGCTGGGAATGTAGCTTAGTGCAAAGGCCTTGGGTTCAATCCCTAATGTGCCCTCCGCAATGCTATCAGGTATTAAGCTCAATTTGAGAAAAACAGTGTGTAACACAGCTCAAAAGGGTAAAAGAAATTTATGATGCATTTCTAAGAGTATGACTCTGGGATGCGGGAGGCTATAGTCTTACACTGATAAAAGTGCAGTTACAGCAACATCGGTCCTGGGCATAGGAACCCTCAGAACAATAGCTTTCCAGACTCCCATAAAGAGGATTGGAAACAATAACTATGAAGAAAGACTGTGGAGAATGGGCAGATGAGATAGGGTAACTACAGTCAGATGTCTGAAACTCTGCAGTGTGGGAGAGAATGAATTCTTGCTTTGTACCATTTCAGGGGACAAAGTTGTTAGTATAATTACAGAAACAGAGGGAGGCCAATTTGGGCAAAGTGTGAAGAAGAGTTCAACAGCGTCCAGGAGGAAATGGAGTGCACCGGGAGTGAGCAGTCCCTTGGCAGAAGCTTCTAGCCTCTCCGATGTACAAAGTGTTCTGGAAAACAGCCTCGCCTGGTGCTGGAGTATTTTCTCTTGCTAGTCCCCTTTCCATATGTACTGAGGGCTGCGATTTGCTGAGTACAGTCTCACTCATGGCTCAGGGAGACTTCATGCCTATATACAGGTTTGCTTTGCTACCATAGACCCAGTTCTAGAGAGAAACTGGGCTGTTATTACTTCTCCAGGTACAAAGGGCAACTGAATTTTATCTGTATCCCTCATAATTAAGGCTGTATTTCCCTTCTCTCTTACAATTCAAGCTCTCAGTGGGCAGCTTTCAGTCTAAATCATCCCATCATTTTCTCTTCCACTTGTACTAAGCAGACTTTAAAAAAAGAGTCTTGGTTTGGCTTTGGGATTTTTCTTTCAATTGAAATCAAATAATCACTTGTATAATGCCCTTCTCATTTTATAAAATCTTTTCTATTGCAGTGTGGATGGCACATCAGAAATCCTGTGGAGCTCTAAATTCCCAGGGAATGGGCTTCACTCCAAACCAATTAAATTACACTCTCTGGGATTAGTATCCTCTCTCTTTCCCTCCACCAAAGGGAAAGGTAAGTCTGAGAAAAGTTAGGGCTGAGACCCACTAGTTTACCTGATGAAGAAATGGAGACATTTGTAAATTAACATAAACTAACACAATGGGCCCTGATATTACCTAAAAGAGATACGTTTCTTCTTCTCACATCTGAAGCTCATGGTGTTGACACTACCACTTAAAGGGCTGAGTGTGTGGCATGGGAACAGATTTGGACTATTCAATATGGGGCAGAAAAACGTGCATAACCAACTTAGGTGATGGCTAATATCAACTACTTAAAGGTTCAATAGTTGGGCAAAGGCTAAAAAAATTATGGCCCAAGCACATCATGGAATGGTGGGTGGGCAGTCTCTAAAATGATGTTTATAAAGACATGAAGTAGCACTGAAAAACAATGAGAATGAGGCTAAAATGAAAAAAACTCAAAATTATTTCTATAAAAAGATGTAAATGGGGAGTTGAGGATTTAGCTTAGTGGTACAGTGCTTGCTAGGCAAGGCCCTGAGTTCAATTCCCAGCAGCCCCCACAAAAAAGATGTAAATGGGGTTGGGGATTTAGCTGAAGTGGTAGAACGCTTGCCTAGCAAGAGCAAGGCCGAGTTCAATTCCCAGCACCGCCCCCTGCAAAAAGATGTACTTATAAACTGATAAAGAACCCAGACAAACAGAGTACAGCATAACATAAATACAATTTCAAAATAAATTATCCTCTGGTAATGTGAACAACAAAAAAGAAAACAGAAAACTCCCAGCTTTTCTCCCACCTTAGATAGGAAACTAGAATCCTGCTTTATTTATTCTCTTTAGATGATACTTAGATATGATACTGTAAGGTCAACGGGCACATATGTTAGCGAGTATAAAACCTCGATGCATATGTAATGCGCATAAATTACCTCTTCACTTATAAAGTAGCATAAGGCACCTTCCATACCTGGCCCAAGTAAAGGCGACCGATTCAGCTGAGTGCCGGCCGGGTGTGGAGGTGGCGTCTCGCCACAGTGCGTGGTGTTGCTCGTGGTGGGGGTGGTGGTGGTGGTGTTGGTCGTGGTACTGCTCTGCATGACTGGGTTGTTTCTGTCCCACATATTTACAGTTTTATTGTTGTAGTTGCTTGGGTCACCCCAAGCTGAGGTACCATCATCAATTTCCATTTTGCGTCGGATTGATGGTGGAGAGGGTTCTTCCCAGCCAGTGGCCTCACTGCTGTCCTTCTGCTTGACTGGTACTGGCCCCCCAATCCACCCTGTCCCTGTCTGTTTAACAGAAGCAGCTCCTCCCCAGTTACTCACATTGTTGTCTTGGGGTTTGTTGGCCCAGTTCTGTTGGGGACCAGATTTCAGAGACTCCCCCCAGTTTGTACCTGGATTCACTTTTGCATTTGTGCCATTGCCCCACCCACTGGTCCCAGATCTTGTGGCATCATTCCAACCGGACCCTGATCTAGTACTGTCAGCATCCCAACCAGATCCATTTTTTTTCCCATCCCCCAGGTGTCCCAAGACAGATGATGAATCTGCCCAGTCACCCCCTCCTGTATTCCAGGCTGGGTTTGATCTTTGTCCCTCTCCCCAGTTTTGGGATTTCGATTTCTGAGGCTCACCCCAGGTGGGTGACTTGTCCTCCTGATTTACGGTCCCACTCCAAGAATGGCCACTCTTGGCGGCAGCAGCATTATTAACAGCAGTAGAGCTTACCGAGTCCCCCCAAACCCCTGGGCCACTTGGTGCTTTGTTGTTGCTGTCTCCCCAGCCTGTGTTTGCTGGCACGGTGGCAGGCGGTGAGCTGACCCACCCAGATACTGAAGAGGTATTTGTACTGTTCATGATGGACCCATCATTCTTCCCCCCTGAGTTTGAAGGCTGAGTAGCTGCACACCCCCAGGCCTCTGTCCCATTGTCATTTTTCCTTTCCGACCTAGGGGATTCTTCAAATTCCCAGGCAGTGTTTTGCTTTACAGGAGTCTGTCCCCAACCAGTATTAGACAGAACTCTGGGGTCCAGATCATTCCTTGGCAGCTGGATGTGCCCTGGGTCTACACTCCCTTTTTCTCGCCTCCGGCCCTCTCCTGTGCCCTCCCTCCCAGTGCCTGCTTCATTGTGATTGCCAGACCCATCACTACTTCCTTCACTTGTTGTAGTTCCAGAAGACACAGCTTTGGCCCAAGAGTTCATGTGTTCACTGCCAGGCTGCAAGGCAGGAGTCTGGCTGGCAATGCCGGGGCTATCCCACCCTGTTGATCCTTTCCCATTGATGTCGCTATTGGAATGCTGGTTTGGGGGCTTTCCCCACTCCCCGTTCACACCATTAGAGGAACTTCGGCTGGGGTGGCCCCAAGCTCCCGAATGGATATTACCAACACCACTGCTGCCACTCCCCCTGCCCCAGGTGAGTATCCCAGGACCTGCCGGGGGCCCCGAGTCCCAGGCACTCCCTCCATTCCCTTCCTTTTGCACAGTACTGCTGGATCCATTTTGTTTAGCACTTAATGCTGAGTTCACAGTGTCTCCATTCCCCTGACTGAACCCAGAACTGCTATTTCCTGTGGCAGGGTTGCTGGGGGACAGTCCCCAAACAGAACTGCTTATTCCTTCACCACCACTCCCACTGCCTTGAGAAACTGATGATCCGTTAGCACCAGGAAGGCCGTGCAGGTGGGGCGGGATGATGGCCCCCATACCGGCAGCCATGCCCCAGTTTGGCAGTCCGTTTGTCTGCATTGCATTGATAGGGTTTGGTGGAGCGTTCATGGGGTTAGTGTTATTTGGTCCATCAGTGTTAAGGTTCTGAGGTTGTACGCTGAAAGACACATTCTGAGAAGCGGACGTTTGTGGTTCTGTGCTCTCTTGTGGCAGCAAGTTTCCCCAAGCACCCAGAGTGCCTGCTGGGTTCCCATTCTGGCTGCCCATATTCTGCCCAATGGCACTCACTGGACTGCAAATACTGGAAGGGTTGCCTGCCGCCACAGTTCCTTCATGTCCAAGTACAGGCCAGGCAGCTGGGTTGGCATTAGGATTAAGGTTAAGATTAATGCCGGCATTGGAGTTGGAAGCACCCCAGCAATTTTGACTTCTCCCATCTCCAATCATGTTGTCCATTTTTCCATCCCCAGCACCAACAGAGCAGTGAGCCAGGGCTGAGCCTGAGCCTGTGGCTACGCCCCACACTCTGGCTGTGCTTCCATTTCCGTTCACTCCCCCTGTCCCAAGGGCACTCTGATTAGAAGGGCTTTGGACAAGTGCACCGTTGGTGCCATTATTGCCATTCGTCTTCTTGGTGTGTCCTGTGAAGCTGCCCTGGGCACTCCCTGTAGCCATGCTACTGTTCTCGGAGCCACAGGTAGATGCAGAGTCAGTGTCCGGAGGACATTCTGAGGCAGGTTCAGTCTCTACTCCTGTGATGGAAGGCCAAGCCTCCTGGTCAGTCCTGTCTATTATCACTTCATCCCAGTTACAGTTGGCTTCGGTCCTGTAAGGGGGCTGCTGTCCCCAGTGGGGATTTTCATAATGATCTGCCAATCCACTGTGACTGAGATCTGGAAAAAGCGAAACAAAATTCAAAATTAGACTTTCCTCCCCTGTGTTAGTGAATTAACTGTCAACTAGTCTTTCGGAAATCTCTTGAATATTTCAAGTTCTTAATTCTGAAAGACAAACGCTAAAAAAATTTTTTAAAAGTGTATCTTTTTAGTAGCTCATTTTTTTTTTTTGGTGCTGGGGATCAAACGCAGGGCCTTGTGCTTGCAAGGCAAGTGCTCTAACCACTGAGCTAAATCCTCAGCTTTTTAGTACATCATTTTAAAGAGCTCTTTCTGAAATGATACTAATTTGCACCACCATACCACACTACCAACCCCTTGAGCCCAGGCACATGAGCATCTCAGAAGGAATTCATAGCAAAGAAGGCTGCTAAACTCAGCTGTGGAGCGTTATGGTTTAGCTCTAACATGTCCCTCTCAAAGCTTGTGCTCAGAGTCCGGGCTTTGGGGATCACAAGGACTCTTAAATTCATTAGTGGACTAATCTACTGTTGAGGCCAGGATTTGATGGCATTATTTGGGAGATGATGGAAACAGCACAGGGTGGAAACACTGAGGGGAATGGATCACGGGTGTGTGACCTTGGGAATGTATCTGGCCCCCAGCCCCTTCCTCCGGCTCTTATCCCTTCTCTCTGCCTCCTGGCTGCCATGCTATACATAGCTTACTGCTGCCATGTACCATGATGTCTCTGCCTTGCCACAGGCCTGAGAGCAATGGAACCACTGGCCATGGACTGAAACTGTGAGCCGAAATAAACCTTTCCTCCTTTAAGTGGTTTTCCTCAGGTGTTTGGTCACAGTGATGGAAAACTAACAAATGGTAGCTCTGGAATTTATGATTATGCAACTCCTATAAATATGTGGACAACAACGAAGACATAAGTTCATGTGGACTTTTAAATACACCTTGGCATTCTCTTCAAGGCTTCTAATTAGAGCTACAGTATTCTATAGGGCCACATACAGCTCTTTCAGTGGAAGAGTACTGTAAATACATTGCAGTCATATAACAACCAGTATGGGAGGTGAGAGTAGACACTAGAGGATGTTACCTTCTGTTATCAAAGATACTGAGGGTTACAAACGTTTAATTACATTTATTACTTTAAATGATCTTAATCACAATTTGGTTTATCAGTGGTACCCACGTATTACTTAAAAAATTCTTAGCCCTACAGCTGATTTCTTCTTGGATGTCTAGGGAATCCTTCTGTACTTGTTTCCTATTTCTCTATAGTCTTCAGAGCCACAGAATAACTTTATATACCTTCCTATAAGATTTATTTAATTTCACTCTTATGATCCTCTTAAAGAACCCGCCATTTTGTAACTGCCTATTATTGCCTATAATTTCTTAATTGTCTGGGTATTTCCAACACTGCAGTGAAACCTATATGCCAATAAATTTTCCAGTAGACTTTATTCAAAGTATGTACCATTTGAAAATGAAGGAGAAGTTAAAGAAGTTATTTAATAAAAATATACAACAGAATCACTCAATTTACAAATTGGTGGAGCTTCTTTCAATAGTTATAATGGAGAAACTGCAAAAGACAGTTCCTTTTCTTTCAGAATCTTTTAATCATTATGTTCTCTTTGAATTTATTTTAATGAGAATAATCTTATTTGTGAACAGTTAAAACATGGGCTTATCAAAAAAGTTCTTTAATGTTTGATGGCGCTAAAGGAAAAACAAAGAGGTATTAAAGTATCATAATCACTAGGAAGAACATACTAAAGCTAATACCAACCTTATAAAAAAGAGATTTCTGTGGCCTAAAAGTACTTCAATAAATTTATAACTATGCTATCAGTGATTCCAAAGTAGACAAGTAATTCCAGGTGAAAACTACAAAGTGAAGACAAAGGCAGGCAACAGGAAATTTTAAGTGTCCAATCTACAATGAAACAAACAGGTTTTTAATTGCCAAATGTTAATTAGGGGTTGCCTCTGCAACTCTGATTTATGACAATTTCCCTTGTTGGAACTGCGTATATTCATTTTTGGGGAGGGGAGGGTTACTGGAGATCAAACTCACAGCCTTGCCCTTGCTAGGCAAGCAGTCTATCATTTGAGCTAAATTCCCTGCATATATTCTTAAAAACTAGCTTATGCAATAATGAACTGACAGAGAAATGAGCCAGTCATCATTTAACACAGAAAATAAGAGCAAGCTAACAGAGATTACAGCTGTTGTCAGCAAATTCTACCACATTTCCTTCTGCCATCTGTCTCCTTCCCTTGAAGACAGACTTTGTTTGCCACGAGGCAGGCCACTTGCCTCTTGCCTAGGACCCACTTACTGCAAGCCACATCTAGACAGCAGGACGTCAACAACCCAGGCTTACCAAATCTGAACACACAGTATCATCATTTCCATCCCTATGTTAACAGTCTGTTTTGAGGCTCTGTGTTGAGCTGTTATATGAGGATTGCTTACCCCAAGTGGAGGGGTCACAGTCAAATATCAGGCTGGAACACGACAGCACCATGCTGGCACAGAAAGGGAGGACTAACTAAGGAGAGCTGCTGAACAACTCACTGGCCACATGGAGAAAAGTAAAGGAGATTCCCTTATCTCATTGTCATACAGAAAAATACACTAGGTGAAATAAATACCTAATTATGAAAAGCAAAGCTTTCAAAGCTCAATAAGGAAATGTAAAAAACTATCTCTGTGACCTCTGACATTATATCTTATTACAGAAGACAAAAAATGCATAAGCCATTAAAAAGCTGATTAAGTTGACTCCATTCATTTTAAAAACAATCCTATGACAAAAGTCACCATTCACTGGAAACTAAAAAGTCACAGGCAGGGAATAACATAAAGGATGACAGTCACAGTGCAGAACTCTTACAGATCAGTAAGAGAAAGATGGAAAACCTGACAAAAAAACAAGGGAAAAATAGAAACAGCTCTAGAGAAGAGAAATCTCAACAGCCATTAACAGCTGAAACAATGAACCACCTTATTAACAATCTGGAAATCACTTTATTTTTTAGTTCTCTTTTTAAAAAAATTTTTTTTTACTTTTTTTTACCAAGAACATGTATTGGTACATCATATACATAATGTTCACATTCATCAGGTTATTTTGTACCTGTACATGATGTATCCTGGTTTTTTCCCCCTCTTCCCCACCCCTCCCCCTTCTGTTCCCCCCTTCCCTATCTACAGCAGATTTATTTATATTTTCCCATTTTTTCCCTTTCCTCTTTCCTTTTTCCTTTTCTTTTCCCCTTCCTCCTTTCTAGTTCTCCTCTCTTTTCAATATTATCTTCATTTTATATAATATCTATTACACCTCTCTGACCTTATTTACCCTTATGATTACTCATATCAGAGAAACAATTTGATGTGTACTCATGAGTGTCTTAAGAGTATGTTCTCAAGGAACATCCATTTACCTACAAATGTCTCTAGCTTATCCTTTTTTATGGCAGAGTAGTACTCCATTGTGTAGAAAAACCACGTCTTCTTTAGCCATTCATTAGTTGTTGGACATTTAGGTTGTTTCCAAGACTTAGCTATTACAAACTGTGTTGCTATAAACATGGTTGTGCATATATCACTGTGGTATGATTTTAATTCTTCTGGGAAGATGCCCAGTAGAGGAATAGCTGGATCAAATGGAAACTCTAGTTGTAGTTTTTTGAGGAATATCCATACTGATTTCCACATGGCTAGGCCAAGCTACATTCCCACCAACAGTGGAGGAGGGTTCCTCTTTCCTCACAGCCCTGCCAGTATTTGTTATTGGTTGATCTTTTCATAATCGCTGTTCTTTCTGGAGTGAGATGGAATCTTAATGTTGTTTTGATTTGCATCTCTCAAATGACTAGTGCTGTTGAACATTTTTTCATGTATTTATTTGCCATTTTTATTTTTCATCTGAGAAATGTTTATTCATTTCAGATGCCTGTTTTTGGATTGGGTCTTTGAATTTGGGAGGTTTGATGTTTTTGAATTCTTTGTATGTTCTAGATGTCAGATCTTTGTCTGAGGGACAGATGGCAAAAATTTTTTCCCAGTTTGTGGGTTTTCACCCTGCTCTATTGGTGATTTCTTTTGCTCTGCAAAAGCTTTTTAATAGGATGTAGTCCCAAGCACTGATTCTTTGTATTATTTCCCGTGCAGTCTGGGTTCTGTTCATAGATTTTTTTTTTCCTATCCCTATGTCTTTGTGAGTTCTTCTTATTTTATTCTTCAGTAGATTTAGTGTTTCTGTTTTTATGTTTAGATCTTTGACCCACTTCAATTTTAGTTTAGTACATGGTGAGAGACATGTATGTAGTTTCAGTTTTAGGCATGTGGCAAGCCAATTTTTCCAACACCATTTGTTAAAGAGGCTATCTTTCTTCCAATGAGGGTGTTTGGCTCCTTTGTCGAAGATGAGGTATTTGAGTGTTGTTTGGAGTTGTTTCTGTGTCTTCTAATCTGTTCCATTGATCCTTGGGTCTGTCTTCGTGCCAGTACCATGCTGTTTTTATCACAGTAGCTTTATAGTATAGTTTCAGGTTGGGGATTGTGATGCCCCCTAACTTGCTCCTGTTGCCCAGGATTGTTTTTGCTATTCTTGCTCTCTTCTGGTTCCAGATAAATTTCATGATTGTCCTTTCTAATTCTGAGAAGTATGTTAGTGGTATTTTGATTGGAATTGCATTAAATCTGTATAGTAATTTAGAAAGTATGGCCATTTTCACTATGTTGGTTCTTCCTACCCAAGAACATGATATATCTTTCCATTTTCTGATATCCCTTTCAATTTCCTTTTATAGAGAATTATAGTTTTTGATGTAAAGATTTTTTACTTCCTTTGTTAGATAAATTCCTAAGTATTTCATTTTTTTGATGCCATTGTGAAAGGTGTATCTTCAGTTATTTCTTTCTCAGTGAGTTTGTTATTTGTATATAGGAATGCTATTGATTTTTGGGTGTTGACTTTGTATCCAGCTACATGACTGACTTTAGTTATTAAATCTAGAAGTTTTTTGGTGGAATTTTTGGGGTCTTCTAGTAAAGTATCATGTCGTCTGCCGATAATTATAATGTAAGTTCTTCCTTTCCTGTCTTTATTCCTTTTATTTCTTTTTCTTGTCTAATTGCTCTGGCTAATGTTTCTAAGACTATATTGAATAACAGTGGTAATAGTGGGCATCCTTGTCTTGTTCCAGATTTTAGTGTGAAAGCTGGAAATCACTGTAGAACAATGAGGTGCATGGCACACTCTGGCGGGAAAGCACACATGTAATCTGAGAACTGTGGGGCAACACCAGAATGGGGCTACCAGGAGTGGTAACTCTGAAGCAAATATGGCAATAAACTAGGTTAAATTTTGATTGTAGACAGTTACATGAATTTCTATATACATTCTGTTTTCAAAATATTCCAAAAAAGTAAAGAATTAAATGATACAAATCACATAACATATTGACATAAATGAAGTCTCAAAGGTACCTAAGCCAATGTTCTTTGTAGGAATGTAATTAAAAGAACAAATATCCTGTTAGAAAAATGTGGTAACTCTGAGAGAGCACAGACTCCATGTGACTAAATATCAATCTGATCACTGAATCATGAGTAATTTCTCAAGGTGAGTTCCTTGATGCCACAGATGGTCCCTTTGTGGTCTTAGTCCATAACACTGGCCACATATTAGGCAGTCAACGTTTCCTAGGTGAACAAAAGCGTTAACTGTATATGCCCAAAATCCAAGTTCTTGCTAAAGTTACCAATTAGCTGAACAATCTGAAGTCAATTCCCAACTCTAAAATGATGTTGGGCTATTTAATCCCTAAGGTTCTGAGCATTAAAATTTAAGATTTCTAGAGCTCACGTACATGTTAATGTAAGAATCATATTCACACAAAACCAAGCCACATATCTGATGTGGTCAGTCTCAAATACAATAAAAGCTAAGATACTTAACATATTAAAATATTTGTAACATAAAATTTATAGTTTCTTTTTTTTTTTTTTTGAGACAAGATCTCATTATGTAGTTTAGGCTGGCCTAGAACTCACTATTGTAGCCCAGGGTGGTTTCAAACTCAGGATGATTCTCTTGTCTCAGCTTCCCAAGTGCTGAGATTACAGATGTATGTCACTATGCCCTTTACTAAGTGCCAAATTCAAGGGTATCAATATATTCACACTATATACAACCATCATCACCATCTACCTCCAGGGCCTTCCCATTACTTCAAACTGAAATCTGTATCTGTTAAACAGTAATTGTCCCCCCCAGTCCTCCAGCCTCTAGTAAATATGATTCTACTTTGTCTCTATGAATTTGATTATTCCAAATGCATCCTGCAAGTGAAATCATACAACCTTTGCCTTTTTTTACTGGCTTAGTTCACTCAGTATAATGGTTTTAAAGTTCATGCTGTAGTACTTGTTTTTATGGCTGAATAATATTCCACTGTATGGATAAACCACATTTTGAGTTATGTGACTTTGAACACTAGTATACAAGTACCCATTTCCAGCCCTGCTTTCAGCTCTTCTGGGTATACACCCGGAAGCAGGACTGTGGGACTTTGGACCACTCTGTTGAATTTCCTGAGGCACTATCACACTGTTTTCCAGTGGCTGCTTCATTTCACAGTCCCAACAGTACTGCACAATGGTTCAAATTTTCACATCTCATCAACACTCATCACCTTCTGTTTTTTCAATAATGACATCCTAATGAGAGAAATGGTGTCTCTCACTGTGGTTTTGATCTGTGTTTCCCTAAAGATTAGTGATGCAGAACATTTTTTCATGTATAAAGCAGAGACATCTTTATAATCAAAAATTTTTATCCTGTTCAAAATGGACAGAGTCAAAGATAAAGAACTATATTATTTAGAGATGAAAAATCAAAAGACCCAGTGAGTTTTCTATAATTATTATGAAACAATACCAACAACACATGCCATCCTCCTACCTAGATGATTTGGTTTTGAAATTTTTTTACAAATATTTATAATCAAAATGTGAAATCATAAATAATAAATATGAATAGCAGAAATGAAACAACGTACATATGGTTTTTGATACCATGGGATAATAAAACGCAGGGGCAACTTTGTTTCCCGTAAGAAAAATAAATAAACCTACGTCTTTACATTTTAGCTACATCCCAGGAGAAAAAATAATTTATCAACTTCTCTGTGAGGTAGCAGGAAAGCATGGTAAGTAATAAACTTAATACAGTAATTGAATGTGAAAGGGGAAGAAAGAAAAAAGGCAAGGATAAACTGTTGTAGTTAGGAAACTTGGAACCCTCAGTGCAGATGAATATTGGTTGTCCCCGGTGTTTATGGGTTTTTTTGGAGGGGGGTGAGACAGGGTCTCACTATGTACATCAGGCTGGCCTTGAACTTACGATCCCCCTGCTTCGGGTAAGGATTACAGGCGCGCACCACCATACCCAGCTGTAGACAGTCTTGTGGCCAAGGGCTTTATAAGAGCAAATGTGGGCTCAGGACCAAACAAAAGATTGACCAGAATCAAGGAGACAAATCTGTGAGAAGGAATTTTTTCATTTATATACATTTTAAAACCTCAAATTTCAAGAAAAACATCAGTCACTGAAGTTAAAAAAAAAAAAAAAAAAAAAAAAAAAAAAAAAAAAAAAAAAAAAAAAAAAAAAAAAAAAAAAAAAAAAAAAAAAAAAAAAGGAGGTATATCCAGGCATCTGTGCAGTGGCTCCTGAAGGGGCCACCTCTCCAGGCTTTGAGACAGAGAACTCAGATTGTGGTGGTGCGTGGAACTGGGAGTAGCCAAGTTAGGTCTACAAAAACCAAATACACAGAACATCTCCAATAAAGAGAAGTTATGTGCTTTGTGTTTTATCTTTTTTTTTTTTTATCTTTTATAGCTTTCTTTCCAAGGGAAGGTCCCACGTATTTCTCTGAAATTATAAAAAGGGAAACAAAGCAAAACCAGAGACTAGTCCACATACAGGGCTACAGTTTTCTATCAGAAATACTTACTATTTTACTTACTATTTTTTGGAAGGGGATCAACACATGTAGGTGATTCAATTACTATAAAGGATGTTATTAGAACAATGGTGAAATTTAAATGTATTGAAGTTAAATAGAGTAGATAATAGCAGTTTTCAATGTTAAATCTCCCTAATTTATAACTTATAAAATGCTGTTACTGAATCCCTTCTCTGTATCACCCTTGAGCCCTTTCCACAGCTGGTAAGTAGGAGCTACAGGTAAGAAGATTTGATCTGAGAAACGCTGGCTTTCATTCCCCCACTGAACAGTGCCCAGTATGTCTGCAGCTCTCAAAAACAAGATCCTCATGCAAATGGTGTCCACGAGAAGCACAGAGGCAAATTAAACATTCTAGGACCAGCTGCTAACAGCAGGAAGGTATGAAAAGACCAAGGGTTAGAAAAAAGAAGCACAGGAGGAAGGGATGGAAGCAGAGAAGGGTGAAACATCTACAACAGACTTCAACAAGTGCTGCCCCAAACCAGTCACCCAGGCTGCGTTCCAATGTGGAGGGGAGAGAAGAGGAGGAGAACCCAAAAGGCATGAGTCCCATGAGCGCGTGGAAGTTCTCAAGCCCATTATGAAATGAGGGTTTCTGCCCTCAATCTGGAAAGGATGGCAGAGCTTAGAATATGGATCTCTTTGAAAGGGCTTCTAAAAGAAGGCCAAGTTCACTTGCTATATGTTTTACCTATGTGTTGCTACTTACTGTATAATATACTGAGAACATTTTTCTATTCACATATGCCTTTAGTTGTAACAAAAATAGTAAAGGCAAAGGAGAAAGAATTATTATGATGTTTTCCATTGTGTTTAAGCTTTAAGAACTCCAAAACATACTTTGTCTTGGATTTTTGAGATGGGGTCTTACTATGTAGTTCAGGCTGGCAGTGAACCAATGGCAATCCTCCTGCCTCAGTCTCCTGAGTGCTGGGACTACAGGCATGCGCCACCATGCCTGGCTAAAATACACATGATTTTTGTGGTAAAAATATTTTTAATTTTAGGATCAAACTGAGCATGAAATATGTAAAAACAAGGAAGTTAAGAATGGACGGTAATTTTTGGCATTTCTTCTTGGTCTTCCCAGCTTGGACACCTTCTTGGTACTCTAAGAAATTTCCTTACAAATTCCTATTCTTAAGTCTAGGGTTCCATACGAAGGCTGCCCTCATGTGTCTCCTGGTCAGTGTCTCCATCTCAGTGTTCCCCGAGACATACATAACTGGCAAATAAGCACATACAATGGTTCCTACCCAGCAAGATTACCAAAGCTACAGAGATGGGCAAGACCTACTCTCTGATCTTAAAGAACTTCCCACACATGGCAGAAATAGGCACAATTCACATAGGTTTCACTGTGCTTCAATTTTTCCTTATTACATTTTTACATGGCTCTTTTTTTCCCAAGAAATTAAAATGGAAATCAACTGTGCCTTATTTGCTTTATTATTTTTTAAAAATAAAGGCTTAAACATAAAAAAATAGAATTTAAAAACTGACACTGGACACAGTAATATATATCTGTGTAGTCCCTGCTACTTGGGAGGCTGAGACAGGAGTACCACTTGAACAAGATCACGTCACAAACAAACAAGCACACAACACTAGAAAAATCTTAAAAGCCAGAAAGCAAAAAAGTTTGTTTACAAATTGAGACTGAAGCTGATCTGAAAATACCATCTTACTATATTAATATAAAAAAACAAACACATGAAACGAACAGCAAAACCCACATCTCCAACATATGAAACGGTTAAACTTAAAGCCAGTTTGGAAAAATTAGGCTCTATCCATTCACCATACCTCCCTTTTCCTTTGTTTTGTCTCATCTTGGAGTGTCTCCTCTGCCTCCTACCACCACTAGCACCATCACCACCACCACCACCACCACCACCAGTACACAACTATCACCGGCACTACCACTGTCAGCACCACAACATACTTTTTAAATCAGACACTAGGGTCTGCAAAATAAAAACATAACAAGTTTTCCCATTTAAGGCATACCATTCATCCTAGAATTTTATCACTTTAAAGTGAATGAAAACTGCTAAAGGAACCAAGACTACATTCTCCTCTAGGGACTCCAGACTGACATGTACAGCACAAGAGCTTTCCAGAGATGAATCCACATATATGATATGCAGCCAGGCTGAGAGACTTGACAGTGGGAGTTTTCATACCTTTCAGATGCCACCAACTTCCACGTGTGAGGTCTATACACACTAGCCTGGCTGAACCTTACAAAACGCATTATGTGCATCTAAATGGAGGCTTAGAGAGGTGAGTGACTTGGTTAAGGTTTGTAGTTCACTAAGAGTGAGAATAAACTGAAATGTATGTTTTCAGAATAAGATTCCAGGGCTTTCCACCACATCGTATCAACATCATTTCCCCCAGAAAAGGAAAAAAAGAGATTCACATATAATGTTAACTTCTTTTTTCTTCTGCTTCAAATGGTTTATATATTCTATAAATAGGAATCTCCATAAAAATCCATCATAACTGTCTTAAGTGATTAAATTTAAAAGGAGTACATAAAAGCTTTCCTATTTTTTATTTTTCATTTCCAAATGTTACCATATGAAGATAACATTTTCTAGGAAAAGTATTTGATAAAGCCCTTCCAAGAGCTACACTATGCAAAATTTTAATTAGGTATCAAATTCACCAGATAGGAATGTGTGGACATTTACTCAGAAGCAGTGTGCTGAATGCTTAATTGGTACTAACACTGACAAACAATAAATGCATTCATTCTTTGGCACCACAATCCTCTTAAATGAAATTACAAAGTAAATTACACATTATAAAAAATAGTTCTCAGTGTTTTCAATAGATGATAATATATGTTCACTAACATTTACTGATAATACAAAATTCCTTGTCCTCTGGTTTTCAGGGGGAAGATAAGTGTTTTTAGCTCTGAGAACTCATGCCCCCCCAATCTATTGTGGGTGAGAATCTTGGGCAGAGAGCACTTCCATTCAGAATTCCATCAACAGATGGATTCCCAAACATTTCATCTTTCATCTGTTACAGGAGGAACCAAGTATGAATGCAGAACAGAGTAAAAGGTTTCTGCAAATAATAATGAAAGTGTTGAAAAGAATAAGCTTGTTGTCTTGTATTTTCCTTCAAAACAGCAGTGAAACCTGACTGATTCCTCAGGGTTAGGAACGGATTAAAACAGTAAGGGAAGGGAAAGCACGCCTGTGTCGGTGGGGTGGTATGCTGATCCAGCAGGGAATGGCAGGCATCAGGCCATGCTGCCTGCTCTGCAGCACTACAAGCAGGCCGCTCTTTTCCAAGACGCCATTTTATCCAGGCTTGTGGGAGCCGCTAGGAGCCATGGGACATGGAGCTGAGGTGCTCTTGCTGGAATGCCATGTCTCAAGCAGCTGCTACTTGCGGGGGTGGGTGGGGGGTTGTCTTGTTTTATCTTCCGCTCTAATAGGGGGCTGACAGTGAGGAAATACCTGTGGATGGCGCTGTGGCCTCCTAGGAGACCTCACAGAGTGCCTCTGCGGCATCTGGGTGCTCCCAGGCTCTGGCTCCAACATATCCGCGGGTCCAGCCTCCTGCAGAGCTGGCCCAGGCCACTCACTGCCGCAGCTGGGCACAACTGCGCAATGCCCTTTCCACCCCAGAGGTGGCCAGTTCATTCCCTCCTACCAGGGATGGAGGCATCAGTGATGGGATCTTAAAGTTTCGATTATCTAACTGCAGCTGACACTAAACCGATCTTCCTTCCTCTTTATATTCCCTCAGTTGTCGCAAACATTTTCATTTCAGGAGCCAGTGACAATTAGCATCACAGTCACTTTTCTTGTATTTTTGAAAGCCAGCCGAAAGAGTAACAGCATATTGCCTACTGGCTGCATGCAAATAAACGGCTGTTCTACCAAACGGCTTTTGTTTTACACTCCTTTCTTTTCCTAAACAACCCCTAAACACTCGGCATGCCAACACTAGCTGCAATATTCTAAATGAGTCCCATATGTAAACTGGCATGTGTCCAACTTAATTACTTTCCTGCCTCTATCTAAAAAAGATCTCAGTAGCAAACACCGTGGCACATTAATCAAAGTCTCTGTTTACAAATGTACAAAGCAGCCACCAAAACAATACCTAAAGGCAGAAGGAAAATTCATTTTTTGAAAAAGATAAAAGCTCGCTAGTGTTTCAAGCTGGAGTTATTCTGCAGACTTGCCAATACATAGTCTGAAGAGAAACTAGCATGATCAAGTGGCATTCTCTCCCCTCCCATTCAGTACATGGATATAAAACTCCACTTTCCCCTGGATTATTTTGTGAGAAGGCCAATGCTTACTTGCCAGCAATAGTCCTTATTCAAAGAGAACCTGGACCAGGGCTGGGAGGAGCCCTGGACTAGCACTGGGAAGAGCCCTGGGAGAAGCCCTTCCACAGTGTGGACAACTGACCGTATCTTGGCTACTGTCAGTGATGGAGAAAGAACAAGTTCTCCCACAGGCTGCACCCCGCCCACAGCCAGAGCTGGAGCTCCCCTCAGCAGGGGATCCTGGGTTGCAGACAGGGCAGCCTTCTTTTCCTGTACGGCTCACAGTTGCTTCGCCAGCCCCAAGGACATATCTAGGTAGGCCTTTGTCACCCTGGCTGCTCTGGGCATGTTTGTTTTTAAGAGCCCATTTTCCACAAAGGAAAGAGCACACAAAACATTTAAAGTACAGTCACAGCAACAACTGCTAATGGAAGCAATCAGCTTGATGCTGGAAAACTTACTTTTAAATTGGTAGCCCATTACAGAATGTCTGTACTGCCTTAAACTTCACTCAGCTTCACTGCAACATCAGCACTATTGAACCTTACTGATATACTATCCAGGACTTAACTGTGAATGTCAGTATTGAAAGTCTTGGTAAATATTAGAAATGTTGGTTACATCTTATCTTACAAAATGGGGCAAATGTTGACTTTAATAACTGCAACAGCAATGAAGCCTCTCCATGACATCCAGCTAAGGTGGTGATGACACGAAAAGTGTCACGGAAAAAAAAAAAAAAAAAAGGGAAAGTGTCGCTAAGCCAACAGAGCCAGACCCATCTACTGACATATATTGTTAGGCAGTATGTGGTATACAAACAAAGCAAAAACAAGTAACTGTCAAGCCAGCTGTCTTGTACTACAACAGTATATAAATTTTATCTATATTTTGCCTGGGCATAGTGGCACACACACATAAGCCCAGCACTTCAGAGGCTGAGGCAGAAGGACTGCCACAAGTTCAAGGCCAGTCTGGGCTACACCGTGAGTTCAAAGCCAGCCTGAACTACATAGTGAGACCATGTCTCCAAAAACCAACAACAACAACAAAAAATTATCTATATTTACAAGCCTAAAAAAAAGCCCAACAAATCCAAAGTTTGATCCCCAGCACCAAAAACAAAAAAAATCCAATTTTCAACTCTTAAAATTTTCCCACTTCTATACATACACTGCTTGCTATTCATACATCCTCTCCTTATTGGAATGGACACATAAACTTTCCACTAAAATGGTGAGGACTGCAACAATCAACATTTACATGGAAGAGGTCAACAAATGGTCACTCACATGTGAAGAAACCAGGACATTTATCCGTATTCTTAGGCTTACACAAGGCAATTTTAAAAAGCTATGATAACCATGGTGTGGTGGGCATGTCTACAACCCCAGCACTCTGGGAGGTGAAGGCAGGAGGATCGAAAGTTCAAGCCCAGCTGGGCAACTTAGCAAGATACTGTCTCAAAATAAAAATAGAAAATTAGGGCTGGAGATGTGGCTCAGTGCGAAGGTTCAATCCCCAGGGGGCGGGGTGGGGGGCAGGAATTAAAGCTATAGTAAAGGTGATTCAAACTGCATCAATTCCTTCCATAGGTATTTAACCTCTTTTCAACTTTCCTAAGGACACTAAACCTTGAGAGAGGAACAGTTCACATACTGGTTCACCTGGAAAGAACACAAAAATGAAAGTGCTGGGCCCAGGTATTTCTCAGCTTCACTTTCCACTGGAAGTGGTGTGCTGTTCAATTCTTCAGGATTAGTCACTTACCTGGCCCTGCCTGACTGATCCACTCTAAATTCTGCTGACCCAGCATTCATATTGCTATTTTATGTAACCTTACAGGTTAGAGGAACGTACTCATGAACTTTACTTTTCATTTCAATGCAGAAGTGACTATAGAGGTGAAATGTGTTTAAATACAATGAAAGTCTATGTACTACTTAAAAAAACTGTTAAGAGTTTTTATTTCAAGCAGTATCTTAGAGTTAATTGCAGCAAGAAATCTGGTTACTCTTCTGAAATACACTAACAGAATTTCACCTAGACTTGAACTCATTAACTTGTGCCATAAAATTTATATTCAACTCCAGGAAGGACAGATAAAATTCCAAAATATACCATATGCAGAAGTCACAGTGAGAAGAAAACTTCATTGCACTATTTTAGAATGCAGTCATTTAAAGACCTTTAGTTTTTTTCCCACTCTGCTTTGCAGTGTTTTAAAGATGCACATACATCTGTTACATATTTCAAAGTCTGAATTGACAAGTCTCCTAGCATTTACTAACACTTACTACAGGTATATGTAAGGTCCATTTTCAGAATCCTACCGAGGAGGAGTCTCTTTACTCCACAGAGGAGGACAGTGAAAGTGATTTGGCCAAGGTCCCACACAGGAGTGGTGGCCTAGAAGGTGAACCAGCCTCTCTGATCACCCTCTAGGTTACTTCCCTTCCCACTGCCATTCACCTGTAATGCTGGTGCTGACTAACAGGGTGGCATTCCAGCAACGTTCACCATGGACATCACAAAAGTGAGTCAGGAGGTAAAAGAAAGGAACCTTAAAGATTAGATAGAAGCCATGAGAGAATCAGACCTCTCCTTTTAGATGAGAAATGAAGTACTGGTTGGTCTTCGCCCAGAGTTTTTTCTACTCTGTTAAGCTACGGAATAGAAAGTTTAGACACTTTCTTCACAGGTTATTTTGGATTTAGTTGAGAGGTGAGACTGAAGAATGAATCAGCAAAAGATCTGAGTAATAGAGTACACAATATGGGTGAAGTAGTGTATTGCAAATGGGTATATTAAGGTTCTAGGAGGAGCAATACAGGCAGAAATACTTAACGGAGATTTCAGGGGGTGGAGAAATGGAGAGAAAGGAAATAGAAGAACAAGCTTTCTGGTGCACATACTGGGAAAGATTTGGCACTGAGCTGGTGCCCCGTGAGATGTCAGCAACCGGTCCAGTTAGGACAAAGGGGGACTGCCGAGAAGATGAGTGAAGGACTGACCAGACAAGGCTGTGAATGCAGAAAAACTGCATCTGTGCACGGGAAGACACAGTTTCTGAGATATCTCTTAATCAGTGAAAAGTGACAGGAAGATCCACCTGGCTGTGAGGGAAGACAACCAGTATAAAAATGAAGACTTTTGTTTGGGAGCCGAACTTATTATATAGATTAGACTCAGTTCTTGACATATTTTTATCCATAAAACAAGAATTTCTGTTTTTACATAAATTTTATATACAGAGAAATATATATATACAGTTTTAGATAAACATGCATGTGCATGTGATGCTGAGGATTAAACCGAGGGGTCAAACATGGTAAGCAAGTACTGTAACACTGAGCTATAACCCTACCCTGAAAAACTGTTTATTAAAGACTATGGCTTTCATACCACAATTTTACAGAATTCACTCCTTGATTATTTTCTATTTATCTAAGCAAGTCCCAGTGTCATCCTGTACCAAAAGCACTACCAAGGACATTGAAGAAAACCATTAACCAAGTGCATCACATGAGAGGCATCTAGAGAACAAGGGTTGCTCGTTCAGTTTTTCAAAATAAGCACCTTAAACCTGTATACTAAGCTGTTTAGACCTGACTATGGAATCTCTGTTAAGACGATCCTGATGACCTTATTTCAGTGCAGGAAGTAACTGGAATGTTTGGACATAAAGTCCTTGCAGCCAAACAGACAGGACTACATTCTTAGTCAATGAATAGAAAAAAAGACAAAACGAAACAACAACAAAAAAATATATATATATATATAAAAAAATAAAAGTTTTTAAGTCTTTTGAGACAGGGTCTTACCATGTAGCCCAGGCTGGCCCCGAACTCGCAGTAGTTCCATGCCCACCATGAATACGTATTTGAAGAGATATAGCAAAATTGTGTAAAAATATTAGTTTCAAATATGCCATAGTCACAGTTTTGAAAAACACTGCTATAGATACTTTTAGGTCATGTTGGAATTACTCCCTGTGCTAAGAGGTAGCACGTGAGAAAAAAATAAATATGAATACAACTGTGACGTATTTCTCTTAAATTCAAATCTCAGAATCCTCCTGGCTTATCAAATTGCAGACTGAATTTCACAACTGCCAGCAAGTATGGTTTCCATTCTGTAACCAGTATCAACTAGCAGTTAAATTGCCTGAAACAGAAAAATGTAACAAAACAGAGAAACATGGCAGTACAACAGAAGTATTTTGTTCTCTTCCAAAAATTTCCCTAAAACTACAGCAAAGAGAGTTCTCAAGAGTATAAATTCATAAGGTCAGGGAGATTAGAAAAGGAGCTAAGATGGGGGCCATCTACATTTTGGCAGCTGGAAAGCAAATGTGCAAGTGGTGATTTTTCTTGGGACCCCAAAGAAAGCTACCATATGGGGAGGGCAGCCACAACATACAAGCAGGGTAAACCCAAAGAGTCCACGTGGGCTCAGGACAAGGACTATCAGTCAAGCTTGGCACCAAGAATGTGGCTACACTGGTTAGAGACATCCACTGTCAGCATTTACTACTTCCTGCAAGACTGCTCACTTCAGCAGCACATACACTACCTCTTACAAGGATGCATGCACCCAGGAGACAGCCTGGCCAGTGGAGGAAAGTAAGTTTCACTGCACAGCACTTCCAAAGAATCCATTTTGATGGGTCACATGGACCAACATACACACCTTTAGCTGCTGGTGAGAGATAAATAGAACTGTAGTAGCTAATGCCATCTACAGACACATGAGAAACACCATAGATAATTATGGGAAACCACAAACTTTCAAATTCACCTGAAATGAATCACTCTATTTCTGTTATGTGTATATAGTGAACAGAAACCAAAATATGTCTATTTTTATTTCTCAGCAGCAAAGTTCTCAGATTAGAAAGTGTCTGGCTGGGATATACCTTGGTGTTGAGAGTGCTTGCCCAACATCTAGAAGGCTATTGTTAGATTTCCAACACTAAAAAAAGAAAAAAAAAAGTCTCAGTCTTCCTGGTTTTTACCTGGTTGGAGCTTGCTGGAATGCTGCTGCTGAGCCGCGGCTCCAGGAACGGGAGGCGGGCTTGCCCCTGCAGGCCCAGCACCTTGTGCTGGGCTCACACTGGTCAGAGTCCCCGCAGGCAACGGCTGGCCTCTCTTTAACAGCTGCTTTTGTTCTTGCTGGCGGAAGCGTGGAGGCACCTCACGAGGCAGGTAACGGGATGCAGCTGGCTGCTGGCCATTGGCAGGTGCGCGTTTGCCATTGTTGCTGCTGGAGATAATGCTGGTGGAAGTACTGGTACTGGTACCGGCAGGTTGGGGCTGGCTTGAACAGGTCTTAGTAGGTTCTGGCACTAATGAGAACAAAAAGAACTCAAAGCTTTAGTAACATCTCCTTAAAACCAAACCCAAACCAAAGAAAACACAATGTGATTAACAGCCCCCCCAAACAAAACCTGAGAAAAAAATGATAGCACAGTGCTTTGGAAACAGAAATGGACTAAATTCTAGAGTTGCAGGTTCAAGACTAGTTTTTCCTACAAATAAACTGAAATCTTGAGATCTTAAGCCTGCTGCTCTTGGGACTCAGTGTACTCATCTGTACAGGGTGATGAAGTTAGACTAGAACAGCAGTTAGTTCTCATACAGACTTGCACTAGAATCCCCTAGGGGGGTACGAAAGCCCCAGGCTTTCTGATCAGGTCGGCTGGAGGAAGAGGAGGAAAAATTGGACATCTGTATTTCCAACAAATTCTGAAGTGACACTGCTGCTGCTGGTGACCAGACCACCTTGCTCTTGTTTGTGGTTTATATATTATCACAAGATCCTCAGGCATTCATGAATTTATATTTAATTCTGAAGATAATGAGTAAAATAACTCTTGCCCATTTTGGCATCAGCAAAACCATCAGATTTTGATGCCATCAGATTCTGACATCAGCATCTGTGAAAAGGCACCAGCACCATGCTGTACTCTGCCTCAGTCACTGCAAACGACACCAGTACTAAGCAGCATGCCAAACACAGAAGGGAGCAAGGGCAGTGACAGTGCATGCTGTTGTCAGGCATGACAGATCTCAGCCTCTGGGCCAGTCTCATCTTCATTCTGAATGCTACACCTCAGTATCCAGGGTTACCAGTTACCCAGTTATCTGAAGTGTTAGGGTTCTTTCACTTAATTTCTAAGTGTTTTTGGTTTAATAGTTCAATAACATAGAAACTCCCATACAAAATGAGTATGGTCGTGTGTGTATCTTTTGTGTACCAATAATATCATAAAAATATTTTAAGTCAACCTTGGGCGGTGGGGTCCATGAGATTTTTTTTTTTTTCCACACTGCCAACTCCAGTCTACCTGCATTTTTTTGTCTCTCAACATGGACTCCACACGGAACCAGCACTGTCTGCCTGTCAGTTTTCCCAATGTCTTTCCCTGCCTGTCAATGCTGCCTGGCAAGTCCTTGGTCCTGGATGAAGCCACTGTCTGTCTACTCTCTCCACAGTCTGACACTGATTGCTATGTATCTTTCATGACAATCACACAGCCACACACTCTGAATGTATGGTCCCTGTCCTCAGCACTTCCCACCAATCCTATGTATTCCTGGGTCAATGATTCAAAGACCTTCTACTTTTGAGCCTCTAGGCCTTCATCTCCATGCCCCAGCATCTCCCCACCTCCAAATGATAAACTGGACTTTATCCTGAAGAAAGAGAAATCTAGTAAGCAAAAACTTCCTCACATGTCTGCCATTACACATACATGAGTATCACACTGCTTTTCGTCCCCTGCATCTGTTAACATCCATCTATGGCTAATACTGCATTCCATCAATCCTAAGACTCATGTTTTTTCATACGCTAGTATCACTTATGCTGCGATGTGTCTTACAATCAAGAACAAGTCAGTTCATCAGAGCATTTTTTTTCTTAGTGGTATGTGAGATACCTGTGTCAGAGAGGCAAGGCAAGACAGTGCCCTCCAAACTCTGGATCTCATTTTAGGACTTTATGTGCCCTGGGTCTTCAGCCCTTAACTATCTGCAGAGTAGACACAGACCCAAAGTATAACATTGGATCTTAGGAAAAAAAAAAAAAAAAAGATTGAACCTTAGATTAACTCTGTTTTACAAATGTCATATACTTTTAGGTCAAAGTTTTAATATGAGGAAGAGATCACTGAATATACAGAAGAAAACTGGTCACTTGCATTTGTGTAGAGGCTGGAGAAAAGCACATTTCCTACTGTTAACTGGCCCAGGCACTGTCTAGCCATGCCATAGCTGACTCTTTCTCACCAGCATTTAAACGTGCTAAAATCTAATCTTTTTACCAATAACAGTCATGTTCTCCTCAGCTCCATTTTCTCCTCCAGCTATCTTTCAATTTCTCTCCTCTCCTGTCAAACAAAGAGTCTGGGAATGCTGGCTCTTCTTGCTTTCTCGTTTTTTGCCCCTTGATCCATCTGCTCACAGAAATGCCACCATCCAAAGCAATAAGGACTTCCTGACACTAAAGCCCAGTGACAAGTTCGATCCTTATCCTCTGCTCCTAAGTCTTCAGACCCAAAGACCTCCCGAAAGTCCTCAATGACAGCCGCTGCCACCCGAGCGAGGCAGTCTTCCCAGTCCTAGGCCACTCTTCCTGCTCCCTTTGGTAGGTTTCATCTGTCCTTTAAGGTTTTGTTTCAGATGCTCTTTCTTTTACACTTGATATAAAAGATGATTCTCCTGGATCATTTAGTCTGCTCCCATGGCTTCCTCTATCAGTACTATGACCATGCTCTGAATCTCAGACGTCTGGTGGATACCTACATCTGGATGTCCTACAAGCACCTTGAAGTCAGTATGTCCCCAATACTGAGCTCCTTTCTGGCTTTACCTTTTTAATCTCTCCTTCCCAGAGATTACAAAATCTGAAGGAAGAAGCAGAGGAGGAGAAAAAGGAAGGAGGGAATAAATAAAGAGAGATGCAGGAACTACCTACACTTGCAAAGAAAACCTAGTTTCTCTTCCCGAATAACTGACAGTGGATGGCCAGCTACTATCAAGGTTAAGGTACTTTCATCAGTTGTTCTGCTTCATAAAAGACCAGAAGTAAAGAAGACATACCAAAGGAAACAATTTGGTAAGTATTCAGAAGCAAAAAAATTCAAGCTGACAGGAAGCTCAGAATCAGCCTGCCCCACCCTAACCCGCACAGCCCCAACAGCCGAGGCGAATGAGTCATGAGAATGCAGAGGTGTCAAGGACCAAGGGGCACATCTCTGTCCACTAGTTTAGTGCTCTTCCATAGTACTGCTGCTATCTTTTAAAAAGACCAGAAGGCAAACTCAGGGCTATTTTCCATCAGATCTATCAGAGGAGAAGGAATTCGTGTACAATAAGTAAAAGATAGGCCAATTAAAAAAAAAAAAAAAAAAAAAAAAAAAAAAAAAAAAAAAAAAAAAAAAAAAAAAAAAAAA
>PVJO010007706.1:0-79874 GCA_004026905.1 Hystrix cristata
CAAGAATTTTTTTAATTATTTATGTATTAAGAATATTGTGTTGTTATAAGCACGTTTCTCAGTTTATATTTTACATTTTCATTTTGCTTCACATTTTTACAATCTATTTGATTGTTATGGTTGTATAAGTAAGGATATCTTTGTAGCCTCTATTGAATGTATTTATTTCTGTCTTAAATCTTGTCTAGAGTATTTCTAGGTTTTGGAAATAGTGTTAATAATTGACTTTCTAAAAATTAGCATTTTTAATGTAATTCCTTTTTAGTTTTCAGGAAGAAGATAGTGAATATCACATAACCTTTTGTTCTTAGCTTGTGTTTGTAGTACATAATGATTACATTCATTGTGGGGAGTTGGTATGTGTGTACATAACACATCTTAATTCATTTTTATTTCCTTTCCCTCTTTTTTCCTTCCCTCCATTTCTTGTTCCTCTTTTGCAAAAGATCTATCTCCCCATTTCCTATTGTCTAGCTTTTTTTTTTTTTTTTTTGAGATAGGGTCTGACTATGTAGGTTAGGCTGGTTTTGAACTCACTGTGTAGCCCAAGCTGGCCTCAAACTTGAAATGATCTTTCTGCCTCAGACTTCCGAGTGCTGGGACTATAAGGTGTGAGCCACCACGCCGGGCCTGGCTTTATTTTGCTCTTTAATTTATTTACACTTTGACTTTCTCATATAAGAAAAATCAAGCTTGTGTGTCATCATTTCACTTGACATTATCATCTCAGGGTGCAACCATTTTTCCATAAATGACTCAAGTTTATCCTTCTGGCAGAGTAGTACTCTATTGTGTGTAAATACCACATTTTCTTTATCTATTCATCTGATGATGGACATACAGGCTACTTCCAAGATTTAGCTATTATGAATTGGGTGGCTATAAACATGGGTATGCATATATCACTGTGGTAAGATGTCTTTAACTCTTTGGAGAAGATACCTAGAAAAGGACTATCTAGGGGCTGGGGATTTACCTCAGTGGTTAGAGTGCTTGCCTAGCAAGCACAAGGCCCTAAATTCGATCCTGGCACCAAAAAAAAAAAAAAAAGGAATGTCTGAGTCAACTGGAATTTCTATTTTTGGTTTTTTGAGGAATCCCCATTATGGTTTTGATAGTGGCTGTACTAAGTTTACATTCTGAAACTAGTTTGTATCCAATTTATTTTTCAAGATATGTGGTCAGTGGGAATGTTGTACCTCAGCCAGCAATGATTTGGCAGCAGCTGTAGAAATATACCCTAAACATCTCTAAGTTGGGGAGTAATGATCAAAAATCCTGTTCAGGGTTCATATCTCATGTGTTGTTTTCTCGTTTATAAAATGATGAACATCTAACAAAATGGAGCAATCATTGTTTTTTTGCTGGGCAAAACAATTTAAGATCTTTATGATGATCATTAGAAGCAAGCTCAGTTTATCATTACTGCCAGATCTTGAAGAGTTGAGCTTCTTCTTAGCTAACATTTTACGGTATATGGGGTGAAAGTTACAGCTGCCTGGCCTACTTTATCAGCAAGTTAAGAAACAGTGGTGATAAAATTGTCAAGGAGTAGTCCCATTTGCATAAAGTAAACCAAGAAAAGCACCTATAAGTACTGCCCAGCAAGATGCTGTTGCTGTCGCACAGAACGGGACCCTTGTGCTGCTGCCAGGACTGCGTGGAAAGGTCTTATTTTGAGGTCATCATGTAATGAAAAGGCCTGTCATTTCCATTCATCCCATTCATTTTAATTTTCCCAGTAGTAAGAGTTCTCAAATGTAATTTTTACACTTTCATACTTCGTTTTTAATATGCAGAATTCGCTATGGCAGAAAATGAAGTCCTCTAATGAGAACAGATTCTGGGGGCTATAGTGCAGACTCATCTATGCTAACTGGCCCTAACTGAAAAGTTCAGTCCTCACCAAGGGCAAGTGGCTCGGTTAATGGCATTAGTATGCAGCCAGTTGGACTAAATTCCATGAAGTGAAAATTTACAAGGCAGTGTAATGTGTTTTGAATCACAGTGGAGTTTACTGAGATGATTTAGAAAAGCATTGTGACGCTCTCTTGCCACATGCATTTTTTGTTTGTTAATGTTTAACTTTATTACTCCTCGCTATTATGGTGAATTATTGAAAATGTCAATGATATTAAGAGATTATACATATATTGATGATTTACTGCCTACCTAGCACTGTTCTAAGTACTTCACAAAAATTATCAAAATTTAGAGTTCTTGAACATGTGGATTTTAGCCTTTTAAATAAATGTGCCTCAGTAAAATTTTGCTTCTTCAAGTCAAGTGACAAGTTGATGAAGCAGTTGACGTAGGCTGATTCTTTGATATACATCCTGCCTTTTGCCTCTGCGCAATTCTGTGGTTTTAGGAAAAAGAAGGGAAGGGAAGCCATGATTGTATAATCCTAAGCAGGATTTTCAGGAAAGATAAGGAGGAAAACGATAAAAATGTTGAAAGAAGAGTTTGACTACCTTTCTCCTCCTTCCAATTAAGTTTTAAAAGTTTCCAAATAAACATGCGAATGATGGAAAAGTACTAATAATAGTGCCTGGCATTTCCTGAGCAGCCGCCTGTGCCAGCTCTCTGCTAACTGGGTCTGTATCCCTCTTGGAAGGATTGCACACTTTCCAAAGATTGTTTTCCTTCTCTTCTCTTCTCTTTTCTTTCCTTTCCCCCCTCCTCTCTCTGGCTTTTTTTATTTTCCATGCTACTGGAGATTCAACCCTAGAAGTATTGATCTACATCCCCAACCCTTTAAAAAAAATTTTTTTTTAATTTTTTTAAATTTTGAGATACAGTCTTGCTACATTGCCCAGGCTGACCTCAAATTTGCAATCCCCATGCCTCAGCCCCTGAGTTGCTGGGATTACATGTGTGGACCAACACACCTGGGTGTGATTTCTTAAATATTAACTACCCTGTGTTCATTTAAAGTCTTTTGCTACTTGCAAAGCAAAAAATAATTTCAGCACTTTCGGAAGAACAGTTCTCATATCAATCCAACTCTGTAATCTTGACTCATTGGCATCATACCTGGACTAACAAATCTACCTGTGGGCAGTTAGCAGACCGTCGTCTCAGTTGGTCCCCCCAAGCCTTACCCTAGTTTTGTTCATGTCTTTGTTTAAGACAGGGTCTTACTATGTAGTTCAGGCTGACGAACACAACTGTTGACTTGAAATCATGGTGATCCTCCTCCTTCAGCCACCCAAGTGCTAGTCTTTCCCTTCGGTACAAATTTTTGTATTTGATTTTATGATCTCTCTCATTCTAGTTAAAGCTTTAGCTTCATCTGAAGTATTAAAAACCCAAATATTACCTATTTCTTTTATGTTCTTACAAGCCTGAGCACCATACTAATTACAAACGATTTTCTTAATGATTCTGAAATAAATGAGCAAATGAATAAATGAAAAGACTTTATATTATCATAGTCCACTTAATGATTCTGAAGAACTGTCTGTGCTAAATGTGCAGTACAGAGTCAGAAAATTTTCAGAAGACAGTTCTTTTAAGAAACTTAAATCTAAAGCAGACAGCAGGATCCCTGTCATAATTGTTGGTACCCTGATGTGCATTTGCTGATACAAGTGTCTCTAATGATACTTACCATTCTAGAAACTAAAATGGAGACATTTAAAACATAAGAACAGAACCATGTATTCCACCAGCTGCCAGCAGTGATACCAACACGTCATGTAGTCACTGGACAGCACAGCATACTTGTGAAAGAATAAGAGCAAAAAAAGCAAACAACCTCTTGGTGTTACTATGAAAGTAGTTTTGACCTCACAGGCCCCCTGAAACGGTCTTGGGGAATTGGTAATCTCAAGTGTGCCATTGGTTCACTAAATCAAGATGTAATAAGGATAGTCCTTGATCTTAAGGTTAAAACTATGTTTTTAACTTTTATGTTTAATCATGAGCACTGTGAGTGTTGTAAATGGTTCTAATTATACAGCAAGCACAAAATTCATTAAATTTTAATTAATGTTAAATAACAGATCTTTTTTGGTTGAAATTATCTTTGTTTAAAAAACCAATGATATTTAGAAACCGTGTTTCTTATACATTTAAAGCTGTGTTCTCTTACATTGCAGTTCCTCAGTTTGAAACCACATGTAGTTACGTGGACGCTACACTGGAAGAGTTTCTGACGTGGAACTGTGACCAGTCTAATATTTCTGGACCGTTTAGAGATTATGATCATTCCAAATTCTGGGCTTATGCTGATTATAAATATTTTGTCAACCTATTTGAAGATAATTCAGATGTTTTCCAGGTAAATAATAATTGTACATTCCTTTTAATCTTGGTAAGAATTTGAGAAAATATCCTAAATTAAAATGTCTCTGCTTCCTTCTTCCTTAGCTGCCTTTTTCTTCCATAAGTATTCATGGTGAGTCTTGAGTGTTTTACCCACTGGAGCTGAAATATCTGCTCAAGGGACATGTGACAATTGGCTCACACAGGCAAGCAGCCTTCTCTGTTTGCCTTCTCAAGCACACTTCTTTTCTCCACGCTTGTCCTTTGCCTTTAAACAGTGTTCCAGTGGTTTGGAGAATACCAGAAGCATAGATTGTATACAAAATGTCCATTTCCTGCCAACCTACGTAGAATGTCTTCAGGTGCAAAGCAGATTCTATGAAGGAGCATTTCTCAGGCAAGGACCCGGCCACCTCTGCCTTAGCGGTCCCCTTGGGGGTTAGTGCTGCTGTTTTTGCACATAGTCTGTGGCCCAAGGCAGAGAATCCTGGGCTCTGATATTTGGTGTAGAAGTGCCTTGGAGAAGTAAGAATGTAGAAGCCCCACAGGAGTGTAGGTTGCCTTGGAGAAGTAAGAATATAGAAGTTCATCAGCATGTGTTGACCACAGAGGTTGCAGGCTACCATGTTCTCTTTTCTTTTAAGTGTATTTGACCTTAAACTGCCAGTTTATTTTATGCGGTAATTCTGCAGGCTGCCTGCTCTGGTTTCTGTCTTGTGCTAGACGTGGGGCAGGAATGGAATGGAAGTGATCCCTAGGAGCTTGTTGGGATGACCCTGCCCGGCCCCTAAGCAGACCTTCACTCTGCCTCTAGGCCTCCCAGGAAGAGGAGTATTTCATCCCTGTTGCACCCCTCCTGCCTGGCACCCCACCCCTTCTTTGGACTTCTATATGAAATGATGTTTAGTTTAGTTTTGTTTGGTTTTGGCTTTGGTGCAGTTTCTGTTCAGCCTGTATTTTTCTTTTTCTATTTGAGTCAAAGTATTGATGTAATTATTATAACTACCGATATTTTGTAGCTTTATTAACTTTTTTGAATACTTAAAGAGGGAAAATGTTCCATTTTATCCCATAATTGTTAGTTGTGGATGTATCTTTATTCTCATAGCCATAAAATAAATGGTCATGGATTTTGAAAATATTCAGTAAATGCTTGTCAATCCAAATCAAATCTTTTTACTGATTTTTAAATAATTTTGAGATAGATGTTTATAACCCTAGATCATATTGTGGATCTTTAACCCTACAACTCATAGATTTTATAATTAACTTTTAGAATATTTTGTTGTATTTCTCATATCCCTATCCACTCTGTAGGTTGGGCTAGTACCTTTTTTGACTCCATATTTCAAGTAAAATATTGTGTAGTAGTAATTCTTATCAAGTATGTACTAGTCCTTGGGCACTTTTCTAGTGCCTTACATTTATAATCCTCACAGTAATGCTACAATTTAATAATTGTCCCCATTTTAAGGAAAAAGAGGCACACAAAGGTTGTGTAAACCTTTTCTAACATTATACAACTAAAGAAGGACTGACCCAGGTCATGTGCCCCTGCAGCTTTATCCACTGCTGTGCCTTCAGCAGATGCGTGTGTCCTGCAGGAGCTCTGTGGACAGCACGAAGCACTCCAGCTGTGCATGTCTGGCTCACTGTCCTTGAGTGAATCTCTCGTCTGACCCCACTAGCTGTTCTGTCTCATCCCAGCCATGCTGGCACCGGGCAGGCATGTGCCCTGGCCAGTAGGTGTGGACATAAAAGGCAGCTTTTGGCTAATGTGCTGGAATTCTAATTAAGCCCTTATAAAATCTGATATTTTCAGTGAATGAGTTTTCTGTCTGTTTACATATGGTGATTAATTCTGCCGTGAATAACCAAGTGTTTTAAGATTATATCATCTTTTTATCTCAAAGTTTTCCGGTTACCAGGTCTTCTCGCATCATAGGTACTTAAATTGTTTTGCTTTCACTATAATTCATTCAGTCACCAGATCTTATTGTGTCAGACTTTTTTACATTGTCATGAATTGATGGGTAAACATTAAAACTGTGTACTTTAAAATGTAGTTTATTTAAAATAACTTAATGAATTATATTAATGTAAATGACATTTTAAAGAAAATACATACAAAAAATGTACAAAATGTTATTAGCAGAGTAGATTGTTCTCACTTTTGCAAGTTCCTGATATCTGACTGTTTCTCATATCCACTCATAGCCAGTCGAGCTGTTGCAATCTGTAGGTCTGTTTAAAGAGTATGAAGAATATGTTGCGTCACAAACTTTTGCAGCTGAAAAAAAAGAGGAGTATTTTAACAGTCTTTCAGAGAGTTGTGGGGTTTTTTATTCTATACCAAACTTAATGAGGGGTAGTTTTTTTAAAGATTCATTAGTTACAGAATAGAATCTGAACCCACAGTGAACGAACTCTTTGTACTCTTATAATAAAATCCATTAGTCTTTCTTGCATAGAATGGATCTTATATATTCATTGGAAAATACTAGTTTACTGAGCATGTAGGTCTTGCAAATGATGATACATTTCAGAGTATGTAATACATTTTGTTATTTTAAAAGTCACATCTGTTTGGATCACCACCATTCTCATCAGAAATGTCTTAGTGTTAGGAAGTTTTCAGGTTCGTATATCTCAACATACAGTTTCTAAACTCATTTTTATTCCATTCAAAATATTTGCTGATTTGTCTTGTGACTTATTCTTTAACTTTGATTATTTAGAAATATGTTTAATTTTTTAAATATTTTGTGATTTTTCTATCTCTCTTTCTGTTAACTGATTTCTTATTTAATTCCACTGTGGTCAGAAACAAACTTTGTATGATTTCATTCCTTTTAAATTTATTGAACCGTGTTTTATGGCCCAGAATGTAGTTACCTTGATGAATGTCCCATGTGTACTTGACAATAGCGCATACTCGGTGGTGGGGGAGTGTTTTATAAATGGCAGTCAAGTCATGTTGCTTGCTCAAGTCTCCTGTATCTTTGCTGGCTTTCTGTATGTTTATTCTACCCATCATATGGAGAGGAGGACTGACCCCCATCTCTCGGCGATGATTATGTGCTTGTTTTTTTCCCTGTTTTGGGTTGGTGACTTTTGTCTCATGTGGTGAGAAACTGTTAGTAGATTAGCACATGTTGAGGATTATGATGTCCTCTTCATGAAGTGACCTTTTGTCATGATGAAACGACCCTCTCTACTTGGATTTGTCCTCACCATGTTGTTTACTTTGTTCAGTTTGCTTTCGATTAGTATTTGTATAAAAAAATACTTACTACACAACTCCATTTCTATATAGTTCTAGATCTTGCAAAATGTACTGACAGAGAATAGGTTAGTGGTGGTCTGAGAACCACTGTGTGGGGAGAAATGGATTATGAGGGGACGCAGGAAAATTTGGGGACATGATCAGATGTTTGTCATCTTGATTGTGGCCCTGGGTTTCTCAGATATACACATTTTTTAAAATTCATGAAATTATGTACCTTAAATATACATTGTTTATTGTATAGTAAAGCTTTTATTTGTTTTTTGTTTTTGTTTTGCGGCACTTGGGATTGAACCTAAGGTCCTAACACCTGCCTACATCCCCAGCCATTTTGTGTTTGTTGGTTTGTTTCTTCATTTGCTTTTGAGACAGCATCTCACTAAGTCTCTTAAGTTGCCCAGGCTGGGCTTGAACATGCAGTCATCCTGCCTCATCCTCTCAGAGTGCTGGAATTACAGGTTTGCACCACCCTATCCAGTAGGCTTTTTTTAAAAATCCAGTGCTACTAGTATATTTTGGTCCCACTCTCTTGACACTAAGCAGTTTCATCCACCGTTGCTTTTGTGCCCTCAGTGAGAGCTTCAACACAGTGAAATAGACAGATAACATCTTAGTAGTACTATGAAAGTAGTGTGACCTCACAGATCTCCTGAAAGGATCTCAGGGATTACATCACGTCTGTAATCACACTATTCCTCCAGGTCTGACTCCTCCCCTAATTTCGAAAGTTTCTTTTGCAAATACTCTTCAAGTCATACTCCAGTTTAAATATTAAAATACATTAATCATGTTCCCAAATGCTTTCTGACTTGAAAGTATCTAAGGGTAGTATTTAAGGCCTTTCCCAGTGTCCAATCTGGCCCTTGTCTAGCCTCCATGCAGACTACTGGACAAGCTGTTTCCTTCTCACCTTCCAGGCTTTGCTCAGACCCTTCTCAGCTTCTGCCTATTTTGTTCCACTGTTTAGGACGTAGCTCAGATTCAGCCTTGGCCACAAAACCTTATACTTTTACCTGCATCCATCTGCTTCCTGCCTTCATTCTCATATTATTTAAATGGTGCATGGCATAGACTGCCTGTGTCTTGTTCTTGTGATATTGTAAACTCTTTGAGCTTAATTTTTTAATTTTATAATTTTATATTCCTCAAAAGTATTTATATCCCTCAATACCTTTAGTACCATGCTAAATACATAATAGATATTTGAATGGTTATATGAGTATATTTTTTCCTAGTTTTACCATTTCTTGTTTGATATTGTTTTAGTCTTTAGGACCCTCCAGAGAATGTTCTGACTTAAACCTCTGGCTTCCCCCTTGTCAAACTTTCTGTGGCTTCTAGTTAATGAAGTGCAGCATTTGTCAATCTTGGTAAGAAAGTCCTAGTTCTCTTCAACCTTCTACTAGTTTTGTAAGTTTTTTGGTTTTTTTTTGACCAAAAACATGTATTGGTACATTGTATACATAATGATCACATTCATCATGGTTATTTTGTACCTGTACATAATGTATCTTGGTTTCTCCTCCTCTTCCCCACCCCTCCTGTCCGTTCTCCCACCCTTCCCTATTTACAGTGGGTTTATTTACATTTTTCCATTTTTTCCCTTTCTCCTTTTTTTCTTTATGCCTTCCTTCTTTTCCCCCTTCTCCCTTTCTACCTTTCTAATTATAAGTTTTTACTTTACAATTTCTGCTTGAAGTTTCCATCTGCTAATCCTTTTAGAAAATAAATCTATCCACTTGTAAGTATATATTTATATATGAGTAAGTATATAAATATATAAGTATATTCATATATGGATAAATATGTATGTACATGTCAGATATAGATGAATATACTGATAGGATTGGAAAGTATCAGGTTTACTTACAAATAGCCTAGAATTATGCTTTGTTTTGTTTCTTTGATTCTGGAGATTGAACTCAGGGCCTTGTGCTTGTGAGGCACACACTCTAACCACTGAGTTAAATCCCCAGCCCCTAGAGTTGTTTTGGACACTAACTTTTGTCTATGACAAATAAAATTAGTCTCCTTATTTTTTACTTATACATCGTATTGTTTACTAAAATACATAAAGCAGTTTTGAATATTTTGTTATCTACATTCCAAGAATTTGAGACAGTACCACATAAAATTTCTTTATGCCTGTTTCATTTGGTAAGAATGACAAGTTCTACTCTTTGCACTTATCAGTAAGTATTCTCATAACTGAAGCTATTAAGAATCTGCATGTAACAATAGGAATTTTACCCCCAAAATGTTTCTCAGGCAGATTCCATTTTATATTATGACTGGGATTGGCTTTGCAGTGTTAGGAGCCTTATTAAGTCACCAGGTTACAGAATCCCAAAATGCAGTAAATGGAAGATTAGTTCTAACTTGTCTTAAACTTTATACCATAGTTATGAGAGTATGTTGAAATCAATGCAGGTAGTTCAGTAATGATTAAAGGCATCTGATGACCAGGTCTCATTATATTACCTGGGCTGGGCTCAAACTTGCCATCCTCCTGCCTCAGCCTCCTGGAGTGCCAGGATTACAGGTGTGTACTACCATGCCCAGTTTATATTTTCATGGGAAAAAATGTGTTTTACTGCAACTGGAGTTTTAGAGTCTCTTATGTTGTTTAAAGTGTGGAGGCCATTTTAAATTAAGAAACTTTTGGTGCTGATTCTCATTATGTTTGTACTCAAAGAAATCCAGTCTCCAAATGTGATTGCTTGGGGCTGAGGGTGGCGGCCAAGAGATTGACAACCCAGGAATACCAGGAGGGTGATAGACGTGTTCTCTTGTCTTGATTGTGGTGGGTTCCAGTGGTGTGTACGTTTGTCAAAACTTGTTGACTTCTACTCCAAAATGATGCATTTTTATTGTATCTAAATTTTACTTCAGTGAAATTAACTAGAAAAGAAAATTTGTCAGTGGAGAAAATACAGTTTCCAAGTACTCCATTTGATGGTTTTTGAGCAATATCTGCCATACTAATGCTTATCTTCATGAATGCCCCAAGAATACTTGGGCATCTTGTGGGTCCTGATTTTTTCTTAGAGAGACGTGATCACTGTATGTACGTGTCAAATAAAAATTATCATCATTATTTATGAGTTATATATTATGTTCAGAACACCATCACAAGGCAAGGCCAATCGCAGAAAAAGGATCTGCACTTTTCTATTATAAACATTAGCCATCTGTTTTCATTTTGTCCCATCTTTTATTAACTATGAATTAGCAGTGAATTTTGCCTGTGATGTTTATTCTGTGTAGAAGCTATACTGCGTTTGATCTGATCTTCAACTCTAATGTGTCATTCTGTTTTGCTTCTGTTGGGCATCTTTAAACTGCAGGTAAACTTCCCAGATAGGTTTTGGGATGAGGCTGGGAAACAGGGGTGGAGATGGGGAAAGATGAAGAAGCGAGACTGAACTGATGGTTAACTCCTTTAAATGCTGGATCAGATGTGACAGTATTTTCTCTAGAACTGTCCTAGTCTACTACTAGGTATCTAGTGGCCTACCAACTTACCTCAGTCTTACATTAGTGCTGCCACGTTAAATACGATGATACTCTTTAATGGAAAAGTTGATTATCCAGACCTTAGTCCTTTTGTCCTTTCATTGCCTGTGACCTATACGTTTTATTTGCATACCAATTGTTTGGACTCAGAACATCGTTTTTCTTGGAGAAACAATGGTGATCTTGGTGGTTAGCTCTGCAGGTCAGCTTGGAGAAGCCTGTTGAATTTATAGTATACCTGAGGAATGGTGCACAGAGCTTGCCCTACCTCCATCTGAAAGTGTGCACAGGAATATTTCTTCAGGGATACATTTTTCTAAATAGGATTTAAGACCAGCCTGGCTGCAAGCCTGGGATAAAGGCTCTAACAGAACAAGATTATTCGGAGGAAGACAGTTCCATGGGTTAACTGAATCAATTCAGACTAGGTTTAGTTGCTTATAACAGAAAACACAAAAGAGAATTAGTTTAACCAAACACGTAGGATGATCTTTTTCCCCCTGTTAGGAATGTCTGGAAACAGGCTGGCCGCCTGCTTACAGAGGGCAGGAATGGAGATCCTGTTGTGCTGAAGAACCGCTCTCTTCCTGTCTTCCTGCTGTGCTTCTTCATACTAAACTTCTATCCTCAAGGGCACCTAATGCTCCAGGATAGCCCTGGCAGCTATATTCAGAAAGGAAGAAGGGCAAAGTATACTCTTAGCTCTGCTTCACTTTGAAGGTAGTTTCCCAGAGGTCCCACCCAACAACTTCCCATTGGTGGTTTACCATTCAGTCTCTTACCTCCCTTAGCTGGACTGGAGGCTTGAAAGTAGACCTTTCTAGGCTGGACACGTTATCTCCCTGAATGAAACTAGGGGTTAAATCTGAAGGAAGATGAGAAGTTTCTACCATGCCACACCACACCACACCTTGGTCATTTAAAGGTATGAAAAATTAAAGCAATATTTACATTGTAAAAGCAAAGTGCAGTTTCAGGATTTCTACTTGCAGCAAATCCTATATGGGGTCTCAGAAAATTGTATCATTAAAGGGGAGGGAGATTCAAGGATAAATCCTGCCCTCTCTCCGATCATCCTGAAGTCATTCTTAGTGGATGGTTAAGACTATCCTTCCCAGGAATGGAGAGAGGCTTTTGAAGTAAGTACTAAGTACTGTAGGGTGCCATAGGTCCAGCAGTTTTAAGATAAGACCTTATGGCCAGCTGCCTGGGGCAAGCTGCCTGACAGTCATTTTATTTATTGGTTAATAGATTGGCAGTCTGTCCTTCTCTCCGAAGCAAAGGATGAGAAAGGAACTTTAGTCCTAGTAGCAGTATTAGGTATTAATACATTGATTTCCTGCTGAGGGTCCAAGACAAAGAAGGGCAAAAACCAGACCTTAACTATTCTTGACTTCTTAATTAGTGGTGTAGTCGTACAGTAACAACAGAAACTGTGTAATGACTTTTTTGAAATAATGTTTATTATTTCAAGTAGATGTCTCCAACTAGACTGTGAAGTTGTTGATAATGAAAAGCTTTGTGCCTTACACCTTTTTGATTTTCCATCCTTGGTTAGTATGTCACACATTATCTGTCGGTATATATTGTTTCAAGTAGATGTGGCACAGCAATGGTTCTCAACTCTTTCAGATTCCGTGTGCACTTTATGATCCAGAAATGCAATCTGTAGATGATATGATTACCTAAACAACTAATTTTTTTAAAAAATCATCATAATGCCATCCCTGTAATGCAGTGTTTAGAAGATGGTAATTTATGATAAAATAACATATATTTTGCTGTGGAGATGCTAAGTGACTCCACTAGAAAACAATGAAGTAGTCAAACCCAGGCATGTGATTAACCACATTCAGTGTAGCCTAGAAATGATGACCAGCCCTGATGTACACTATGGCCAGGAATGCGCTCTTCTGATTTTGCAGACTAGTGGGGCTTGCTAAGTTCTATGCTGGGCCTATCCCAGCTGGCTGTCTTCTGTCCCTGTGTCTTAGGAGAACTGATTATACATGAGCACTGACTAGGATCATCAATGAACCCTAGGATCATACCCATTGTTTTTACCCATGAAAAGATTCCAGAAGCCAATAGAATAGTGTTTCAGCCAATAAAAAGACATGAAGTGCGAAAGCTAAGGACAGATAAATGCAGAAAATAGATTCAAGCTCCTGCCGTAGTTTCTGCTGCTCACTAGAGTTACCAAGGTGATTGAGTGTTCAAAAGACAGAAAATAACTGTGCAGTGTGAATGACTGCCCTTTCCTTCTGTAATTATTGAGCCCATTTTTCAGGTTCTGTGCTAGGGCTGGAGAGCCACCAGCTGTCCTGTCCTTCTCTTGAGGGAGCTCACATTCTGGCAGAGAAGACAGACAAAGTGAGGAAGCAAGTAATGGTCAGTTGTTCTAAGTCTCGTAAAGTAAGCAAAAATGGACAAAATTCAGAGAAACAGGAGAAGGACTTTCTTAGTCACTTTCTCATCACTGAGACACAATACCTGGCACCCACAACTTCAAGGAGACATTTATTTTGGCTTGGGTTTTCAGTCCATGGTCAGCGTTCCAAGGCAAAAACAGCATTGTAGAAGGTTGTGGGGGAGCTCACATCTCACCATAGCCTACCCTGGGTGCTGGACACAGAGCTACAGGATTTAGTGTTTGCCCTGCTGGGTTTTGGTTTTGCTCTGGTCCCATTCCTTTCTAATCTCCTATTTCTCCTTTTTGGAATGGTGATGTTTACCTTGTACCATTGTATGTTGGAAGTGTTTAATTTTTTTTTTTGAATTTTACAGGGGCCTACAGCTAAGAGTTTGCCTTGAGTCTCAGAGAAGATTTGGGGCTTAGACTTTTTAGCAGTGCTAGAACTGTTGGGACTTTGGCCACTCTTAGGGATAAACTGAATGCATTTTGCATAAAGAGATGTGTGTGAGTCTTTTTGGGGCCAGTGTTATGCTTTAGTTCCAAAATGTCCCCCAAAACCATTTGGAAGGTGATTCCATCACGGGGGCGCTGTAGCTGACTTGCTGTTAGAAGGTGGGGCCTGGCTGAAGGTGGGTCACAAGGGATCTGACCTGGAAGGTGTGTCTCTCTCCCCAGCTCCTCTCTTTGTGCTCTGCTTCCGGACCACCTTGACAAGAGCACCATGCTGTTTCTGCATTGGAGTGGCTGACCATGCACTGAAACCTGAGCTAGAGTAAACCTCTCTCTTCTTTTAAGTTGTGGGTTCCAAGTATTGTGTCTCAGTGAGTTCAAGACCAGCCAGGAATATGTAGCAGGACCCTGCCTCACCCTCAGCACCACTGCCACCACCAAAAAAAAAAAGACCACGCCAGGTTGGGAATCCAGCAGAGACAGTGGCCAGCTTGGCATGAAGGAGAGTGAAAAGGTTCAAAGAAGTTAAGTTTAAGTTGAGTCTGGGGAGAGTTGTTTGAGTGGGACTTGGGGGGACTTGGGTGGGAGAAGACCAGCCAGGCAGAGGGAATGGCAGGACCAAAGGCAGGGAGGAAAGCGGTCACTGGCACAGCTTCGAATCGGTGTCATGGTGGTTCTCAGATCTGTCCAGAAAGGTAATGTACAGGTGATGTAATTACCCTCACATGTAATCTTTAAAACTATTAAAATGCCCTGCTGTAAAATACAGGAGAGATGAAGCAATTCGATATTTTACTAGGTACTCACTCCTGACTACACTAGGAGATAAAATGAACCGATCGAGTGCTTGTACCTGCCTCTGAGGAATAGGTTCTGCGTAAAAGAATTAAGATTAATTCCATTGACTCTTTCTAACATTTGACCTCCTGAAAAGGGAACTGAAAGGGCACATTTTTATGCATCCAGCTGGCGTTACCACAGTGAGGTGATGTCAGTACAGAGCACACCGTGAACACAGGAACGACCCAAATCTCTTTGTGCTAGGAGTGACTTTATTTTTCAAAATCATGAACAACTCTTGGTTAAAAGCACACAAAGTACAATCCTCCCTTCATTTATTTAGTTCTTACGTTTCTTGAAAATTCAATCAATATATAGTAAAACTCTCCCCCCCAAAAATTATTTGATCACTTGTGAAATAGAGTTCTAATATCTGATGATTAAGAATAGATTTTTCAGTGTCATTAAAAACTGCAGGCTGCAGCATCTTTCTTTGTTGTGTTGATCTGCATCCTTGGCTCCATATACTTGATGTCAATGGCAATCTCTCTCGTTACTCATAACAACCAAAAATGTGTTCACACTGTTTTGCAGGAGCCTCAGAAGGACAGTACTGCCAGGTCAGGTGGTGCTGGCTTGTAATCCCAGCTACTCAGGAGGCTGAGGGAGGAGGGTCACAAATTCAAGGTTAGCTGGGAAGTTTAGCAGTGCCCTGTCTCAAAATGAAAAGGTCTGGGATTGTAGCTCCGCGGTATAGTGCTTACCTAGCCTGCAAGGCCCTGGGTTCAATCCCCAGTATTAAAAAAACAAAGCAAAACACTATTGTCCTTAGTTCCTCTATATGTACATGGATATAACTACCTTCAATTTCATACAGATTAAATAAGATAGTACATACAAAATGTTAGAATCGAGGATTGGTCTACTTTAAGGATTCACAAACCAGATATAGCTAACTTGTTAGCAGTTGAATATGGGTTTGGCTGTGAATTGGAGAGGTTAGGACTGGAGATGAAGATTTGGGTGTCATGTGCAGAAGTTGATCTAAACATTGTAAAACATCAGGCAAAAATTGACTGGATTAAATTTAAGAGAGTTAAGTGTAGGATTCCATGGCTGTTTCCTAAAATCCGAAAAGCCTGGGCTAGGGACATGACTGGGCAGCCGTCCAAAAGAAAAGAACAGGCTGGCCAAACATGAGCTTTGGTATATAATTCAGTTGCTTAAAAATAAAATGCTGTGTGACGTGCATCTGCAGTACGGAGTTCTGGCCACCGAGTGGTGCAGTCCGTGTGCAGGGCACTGCCCGGGGTTAAGTTTAGGGCCTTGACAAAGGAAGGGGAGGAAGGGAGAGCAACTGGAGAGAAAAGCTAATGCTATCAAGTCTAGGTTTAAAAAAAAAAAAGTAGAAGCAAAACAGATCATTTAAAATAGCAAATTTTAGCAGAAGAAAAACTAGATTTGTCTATGTCTGTAGATCTGGGACCATCTTCTAGAAGTTACAAGAAAACAGCTACTGATTTGTAATAAGCAGTCCATCAGATACTTGATTGGTGTTTTTCAAGATGGTGTGGAGCAGAATATTCTGGGGATAGACGCTTGCTAAAGACGTCTTGGTTGGATGTAACAGTAGACTCCAGGATGGTTCACGCCATCAGTCACCCTTGAGCAGCCAGACGGGGTGCTCTGTTTGTAGCAGGACTCAAAGAAGAGTCCCCCAGGCCTGCTTTGAACACAGACATTGGAGTGAGCTTTACTGGGAAGAAAATCCAAACAAAACAGGTACATTAAATGCTGAGTACCTTGAGACATTGAATTTTACTCCCCTCCTCTCCACTTTGGTTTTCCTAACCATTTGCACCTGAATTTTAGGTAGTTTAGATCACCCTGATAATCATTGCAAAGTCATTTTGCCTTTTAAGCCATTGCTGTGCCAGGTAAGAGGTCCTCAAGTGCCCCTCAGTTTCTCATACAGTAGCCCCCACCCTGCAGGAAAATCTTCCTTCCATAATGCTTTCTGAAGGGGGGCTCTAGAGCAGGGTTTTCCACTTGGGGTCTGTCTAGTGGCTCCCTGAAGTGTACGTGAATTCTGTGTGTGCTTTTCTCTGAGGAGGGACGATTGGCACCATTAGAATCCCAAGTGAGGTGTATCTTTCAGATTAAGAATCAATGAAACAATCTTAGGCACATAGCTCTTTTCTTTCTTTCTTTTTAAAAATAAAGAGTGTCTTTTAGCGGCCTTTAGTTCTATTCCTCAGATTGAGGGGCAGTAAATTGCTCAAGGACCAGCATAATTGGAGGGCTCCCCTGAGCTCCTGCTTCTGCTGTGATCTTAGAGCATCCTCTGCCTCCATCAGTCAGAGTACTTGCCACATTATAGTGAAAAGCTCTGCGGATGGGACTATATTATAGAATGTTATATTATATATCATGTTATATTAGTATTTATATTCCCAGCACGCAGCATTTTGAGCCTGATCGATGCTCAGAAGTATTAGTGACTTGAATCCTTTACCCATGAGACATCAACAGGAGTACTTTCCCTCCCAAGCAGACAGTACATTTCCAGCACTGACCCTCAGCCAGATACTGTGTTAGGCATCCAGAATACAGAGAGGGAAGCTCCCTGCCTGGAGCTTATGGGCTGTGTCCAGAGGGAACATGATTTTTGCTGCCTCTGAACAGCCACATGTGAGCCTTATATGTGTATAATGCTGACCTTGCGAAAACTGTCCCTTTGTAACAAACAGCTGGGTACAGCTATGTTCATCACTTGAAACAAAATGAAAATGCTCTTTCTAGACTTCCTCAAAACTGCTCATTAAATTCCTCTCTCAAATTCTCTTTCCCATTGACTACAGCTGTTAATGGTTTGCCTCTGAAATGGAAAATTTGGATTGCAGATATTGATAAAAGAAGTATCAAGACCAGGTGTGGTGGCACACACCTGTAGTCCTAGCACTTGGGAGGCTGAGGCAGGAGGATCACCACAAGTTTGAGACCAGCCTGGGCTACATAATAAGTTCAAGGCCAGCCTGAACTACATAGGGAGACCCTATGTCAAAATATCCACACAAACACACAAAAAAGCTAGCACTTAAGACTATGTTCTGCACATAGAAATGTCTTTGTTTTTGGGGGCTGGGGATTTAGCTCAGTGATTAGAGTGCTTGCCTTGTAAGCACAAGGGCCTGAGTCTGATCCCCGGCACCACCAAAAAAAAAAAAAAAAAAAAAAGAAATGTCTTTGTTTTTTAAAACTCAAAGGAAAAATTAATGATTAAAACAATAGCAATGACCTCATGCCTTGTTTGTTTGTTAGTATGTTCTTTTCTAGTTTGTATTTTTAATCCCATGGATTTAAGTTTATGTCTGACCTTATTTTCCTGAGCATCAAGAGACACTATTAAATTCTAAGTGTGTAGCAGACTTGGGCAGGATCTGAGAACAAATGCAAGAGGGTTCATGTCCAGAGCACTGTGCTGTGTCTGCTAAAACATGTTACACGATGGAGTTCACACTGGGGGAGTGTGTCAGAGCCACCATGCATATGCATTTCAAAGCTGTGTTATGTTGCCCCACTTGGTTTAGTAGGTATAAGTTAAGGCTCCAGCAGCAACAGTTTTAAATAACTTTACTCATCTAGGAGAAGGCGTGTGTGTGTGTGTGTGTGTGTGTGTGTGTGTGTGTGTGTGTACACGTTTGCCTGCACGCGTGGCCCACACAGGACTCAAACTTGCGATTCTCCTATCTTGGCCTCCCAGAGGGCTGGAATCGCAGGCGTGAAGCACCATGACTGGCTAGAGAGGACTTCTTTTATGGGGTCATTGAAGTACAAAAGGTTAATAAGATGCTTATGCCCATAAATACTGGCCCTGCTTAAAAGGACGAAGATTTTCTGACTTCCTGAGTTGAGCTTCAGAGATACTTCCTGCCGTTCTGCTGCCACAGATTCTCTTTCCTCTAGTAGCTGCTTAATTATGTCTTCTTTCTTGTCTGTGCCCGGTAGATGCAGGCTTCATCTAGGTGGGCATTTTTTCCTCCTTGTTCATTGATTCATCACAAGTTTCTACAGCAGATCTGGGCTTGTGTTAAGTAGCCAGTAAATACCTTTTGAATGACTGCTATTAGTGAAGTTATTCACACATGTTGTTGGTTCAAAAGAGTCCTTGCAACTACCCTGGAAACCTAACCTCCTCCATTTGCAGCATTTTCTGCTACAGAATATCCCAAGTGCCAAAAGCAGATGTGCAAGGGAAAATGTACAAGACTTCCATACAGAGGAAGGTGTGCATTGGTTGATGGACTGTCCTTTTATTCCAAAACAGGACGTGCGGTGGTCTGACTTCGGTTTTCCCGGAAGAAATGGCCAGGAAAGTACTTTATGGATCGGCTCCCTGGGTGCGCACACCCCCTGCCATCTGGACACCTATGGTTGCAACTTAGTCTTCCAGGTGCAGGGAAGGTAATTGCTTGCTTTGTCTGTGTGTGTGAGTGGGTGTGCCTGCCTGCGTGCAAACAGGAAGACCGATCAGAACAGTGGACCTCAGCCCAGCCCCGTCCTGCCCCAGGGCAGACCTCTAACCTGCCCACTGTTTCCCCTTTTGTGGAGCAAGGGGAACAGTTGAATTGGGGGTTTCTGTGTGTCTCGGCCGTGATCAGGATTGTCTTCCAAGCTCCCAGCTCAGCGTGCAGCTCTCTTTTTAGCTTTTTTACATAAGAGTAGATGCATACTCTCCCCGGGGGGAGGGGAGGAGAGAGAGAGAGAGAGAGATGTAGAGGAATATTCAAACTTTTCTTTAAAAACACAGCACCGTTCCTTCAGCTTTCAGTAAATAAGAGCAGGTGGCACATGCCCATAATCCCAGCACTTAGGAGACTGAGACAGGAGTATCTCTGTAAGGTCAAGGCCACCCTGGGCTACATAGTAAGACCTTGTCTCTAAATAAATAAATACACATATAATACATACATACATACATACCTGCATGCATGTGAGCAGGTCATTGCCAGAAGGCATCTGCTCTGTGGCCCTCAAGTCCCTGGGGATGGTAGTGCCAGGGAGCCTGGACCAGATAGTTTCTGTGGTCATTTTCCACTGCCAGTAGACACAGTGCAGCATACTCCTTCCTTGACTCCCAAGCACACACTGCTTATTCCGGTCTTGCAGCATGCAGAACCATGAGAGGTTTTTGAGCAGGGACTGGCATGGCAATTGTCTTTTCTGAGGACACACACATTTAAGATTTGACCTGGAACAAAGCAGATCGGAAGGGATGGCTATGGTTGCGAAATTCTGCTATGGCGCAGGGGACGGAGCCAGGATCTGGAGAAGCCTGAAGATCTGTGACCTAGCTTTGGGTCCCTGCTTGGTGGGAGCCCGGTGAGCGAGGCTGAGCAGGCATTAGGTCTCTCTGCTCCTGCTTTGGAAATGAACTGAGACTAGTGGCCTCTTCAGAGCCTTTCCAGGCCTGGCTTACAAGGTAGCCACAGGTACAGTCTTGTCACCGCCAAGCTTTGAGATGAAGCCATTTGCCTTTGAACTTCAAGGTTTGTGAGCTGATGGCTGTGTAAACTGTTAGGCTGCCCCTAGTTCCAAAGTGAATTTCTGTAAGATAAAGGAGTTTTTTGTTTGTTTGTTTGTGTTACGGCTTGCATCTAGATGCGCCCCCCCCCCCGCCCCCCCGCCAAAGCCTCATGTGGTCATAGGCGGCACTTTTTGGAGGTGGCTGGATCTAGAGTGTATGCTGCTGGGATTAAGGGTAGGTGGCACCACTCAAAAGGCAAGTAGTTTGAAAGGGGTAAAGGGGAAAAGAAGCTGCTTTTGGTGCTGTCATTGCTTGTTGCTTGCTGCCGTCTGCCAGCCCTGCTTTGCTGTAGACTATTTTTCCTCCTTGATGCCCTCTGTCATGCCACCCTGCCTGGAGCCAGCCAACTCTGTCTGAAACCTCTACAAACTGTGAGCCAAAATAAGCCTTTCCCTCTTTAACTTTGGGTGTTGGGTATTTTGTCTCAACAACGAGAAAAGTAACTAAGACGGGATTTTTTGTTTGTTTGTTTTTGTTTTCTTTTTTGTGGTGCTGGGAATTGAACCTAAGGCCTTCGTACTGAGCTCCGTCCCCATTCCCTACATCAGGGTCTCACTAAATCACTAAATTACCTGGGCTGGGCTCAAACTTATGATCCTCCTGCCTCAGCTTCCCAGAGTAAAGATAAAGTGTTTATTATTTCTATAAAACCTTCCAATTTCCAAAGCAAAGTAAGATATTGGCATATAATTCTTAGTTTGAAAATAGCAGCTGCTGTTCCCCAATTCTGAAAGGCGTAACTGCAGGGGGTCACAAGAGGGTGATAGGGCCTCTGTTTTCAGAACTAGAGCTCATTTCTCTGTTTCTCTTTGCTTCCCCATCTCCACCTTCCTGTGCCTCGCCAGACTTCTTCCCCTTTTGCCTCAGATGACCTCCTTCTGTTGGCAGAAAGTGTGGATGTGTCTAGTGTGTGATTTTTCAAAACTTTTTAAATTGACTAAAACATTTCACAGTTTTCTCTTTTGGATATGTCTGTATCATACTATTTTTTAGTTATATGCCACTATTTATGCATTTCTTTTAATAGATTAGCCTAACAAATGTTTAAGTGAAGAAATTTGTAATGCAGACAAGACATCTGGAAGCTGTTTGGTAGATGGAAGTATGGTTATTTTCCCTGTATTTGTATAAGAATGCAGATATTTGAAAGGATGAGGGTTATTCTGGGTAGCTCTAGAATCAGGGATAAAAATAACATATGAGGAAGCAAACTTTGACTTGAAAAATGAAGGAATGATCTTACTGACCAGGTCCTGTCCTGGCAATGAAAGGTGTTGCTTGAGAGGGTCAAGAGTCGCCCACTGGCAGTCTGCTCAGGGGATTCCAGCATTGAAAGAGGCCAGGTGGCCATGGAGGTGGCACCTGTGATCTGCTAGCGATTGGATTTAAGTGAGTAAAAGTGAGCATTTAGGTGCTGCCTTCTTACATGTTTCATCCCAAGTTCTGAGTACTAACTTGCATCTGTTTTTTCATTAGGAAAAGATGGCATCTCTTTCCTCCTGAGGATACACCTTTCCTTTATCCAACTAGGATCCCTTATGAAGAATCTAGTGTGTTCAGTAAAGTCAGTGTTGTCAATCCTGATTTAAAGCGTTTCCCTCAGTTCCAGAAAGCTCGAAGACACACGGTCACGCTGAGCCCAGGACAGGTAATGGGCTTTACAATGTCTCTAAGGTATCTCCTTCTGAAGTCCCTTGTGCCACGTGCTTCCCCCTCAGTACAATTTTATTTTTTTATGTTTTACAATATGTATTGTATTTTTAAATGTATTTTTAAATTTTATTTTAGTAGTACATTTCAGATATACATAATGATAGCATTCATCATAGGGAATTTGTACCTGTACGTGATATTTCCCTCAGTACAAATGAGAATGGTTTCCTTCCTTCCTGCTGCTCTGCTATTGGGGGCGGCCTCCCCAGCTATGTTTACAGTTCCTGGGAAGGAGATGGGAAGAGGGCACACAGCCCCTCTTATTAGTGAACAGACCTCCGAGGGCCAGGAGACCACATAAAGCTGTTTTCATGGAGGTTAGGGGAGTGTCCAGCATGGGTACTCTGCCATCTCTGGAACAGTTACCACAGTTAGTATCTGCTCAGCTAGTACAGAGTAGAACCGAGACACAGACATGCAGGCCTGGATGCAGGTGGGTCATGGGCCACCAGAGGTGGGCTGGATGGAAATGATCTGCATTGGAGAGAGAAAGGGTGACTGTGTCTGAAACCTTTCCAAACATATTCACTGCTGCTACCCAGAGCGGGGGATCCCCTTTGCTACACTGGCATTTGCTGTCTGGTAGTTTATTGGCATCGAAAGGTTTTCTGTTTTCTGGAGCAGACTATTCCCCTGATTATCCCTTTTCCTGCCTGTCTTCCTTCCACAGCTCCCTTCCCTCCGCCTCTTTTCCTGCTTCCTTCACACCCCTCACTACCAGCTCCAACAGTTTGACGTGACCATGTGGCCTCATCCTATTGGCAGTCATGCCCCCTCATACCTCTTCCCACAAGCCCTCAACAGCAACAAGCCCTCAACAACCCCTAATTTGTTTTCTCTCTCCACAGATCTGTGTATTCTGGACATTTCATACAAGTGCAACCATACAATATATGGCCTTTTATATCTTTCATAGAGCATATTATTTTCAAGGGCCATCTGTGTTGTATAATGTTGTCAGCACTTCATTCTTAACGTTTTTTTATAGATTCCGTGATATAGATCAGCCGCATGTGTTTATCCATACATCAGTTAGGCCCTAGGGTTGTTTACACTTTTTAGCTATTGTGAATGATACTGTTGTGAATGTTCATGTACAAGTTTTTGTTTGAATACATATTTTCAGTTTGGAGGGTGTATACCTAAGTGGAACTGGTAAATCATATGATAACTCTGTGTTTAACTTTTTTGAGAAATTGCCAAACTGTTTTCCACAGTGGCTATTCCATTTACATCCCCACCAGAAATATGTGAGGGTTCCAATTTTTTTACATTTTACCCATCTTGCTATTTTTATTATTATAATTCTTGTAGTCATTCTAATGGTATGAAGTAGTTGCCAGTTCATTTTTTCTTCCATCTTTAATGGCCAAATATGGATGATTTGTTTTGTCTGATGTATCTATTTTCTTTACATCTTGTCCATTCTTTGATTCACCAACTCCATTTCTCACCACTTTACTGAGACTGTACTCATGACTTCTGCATTAGTGTTCCATCACTGTGACAAAATGCCTGAGAAAATCAATTTAATAAAGGAAAAAGTGTATTTGGGCTCACAGTTTCAGGCTTGTCAGTCAATTGTTGCTTGCCCTGTTGCTTTGGGCTGGTGGCAGCACCTCCTACTACCCCACAGGGAGACAACCTAGCCCTCAACATGCGGCCTTTGGGGATCACTCCAAATCACCTCTTAACGACTAAACCCATGGCCCTTCAGTGTTCATTTCTCCTGGAAGCAATTCTTCCCACCTACAGCCCTGTCCCATCAGAGCAAGTGCCACTTGTTACCTAAATACAGAGCTTCAGATCTTCTCCATTTGCTGATCTGGTACTGAGTCTAGACAGATGCCATCCTCCTTGCCCCTGCCCAGCGCTTGTGTCTAGTAAACCTTCCTATTTAGAGCCTAACATTCATTGCAAGACTCTCGTGTGCTTCTCAGCCTCTGTCTTAATGTCAGTTTTAACTATGCTCTTACTCAGAGTCTCTCAGTGACTCTGTGTGCCTCCACAATAAAATCCACAGTCCTCTGCTGGCCCTACCTCCCATGATTCCCTCTGAGACTGGCCTACTTGCTACCTCCCCCTCGGCAGCCCCACCCATTCTGTCTCTGCCACTTGTTCCTGAGACACATCTTCATTTTTTTCTTTAACTTCTGTCCCGGCCTCATTCAAATCACGCCTCCTCCATCTCGGCTGCCCCCGGCCTCCCTAGCTCAGGCCGGCCGCTCCCACCCTTGGGGATCTCAGGCACTGAACATTCTGTAACTCACCGCTTATGTGACGTCCTTTCTGTACGTTATCTTCTCATTGGCTAGATTTCGAACTGTGAAAGGACAGAAGCTGTGTTCTATATTTTTGCCTATGCCATTTCTCAGAATACATACAATTATTTCGCGGTGGGAAGCAGGAAAAATGAGAGCCTCGCAAGTCTTTGCTAAAATTTAAATGTGGACAGAGAAGGCCCAAGATTAAGAAGAGTAGAGAAGCTGGCGGAATCCTTTCTACAGAGTGTGAATTCATTAGTAAAAACAGGAAAAATAGATTACTGGGTTTTTTCTTGTTTCTCTTTCCTTTAGTGCTATTATGAGTTCGTTTTATTCCTTTTTCCCTGGCAGCTTCAGTGGGAATCTTACTTTGGAATAAAAATGAAATGTCTTATTCCTGTGCTATTTTTTGTTTTGTTTTGTTTTCAGGTCCTGCTTGTTCCCAGACACTGGTGGCATTATGTAGAATCCATTGATCCTGTCACTGTCAGTATAAACTCATGGATCGAGCAGGTATATTTTTGTTGTTTTCTTTTTAAAAATAAAATAAGTCCTTGCTTTTAAGGTGCACAAAGCCTGTCTACAAAATTTGATGGTTAAATTTCTTTAACTAGCACTCTAGGATTATATTGTTTTGATGTACTGTGATTCTGTCCTCTGCTGATGCATAGTTAGGCTGGAAATAGAAGTTTTAGAGATGTGCCACTCTCTTCCTTTAAAAGGATGCACAGGCCTGGCATGGTGGTGCATCCTTGTATTCACTGCACTTGGGAGACTGAGGCAGGACAATTGCTGCGAGTTTGAGACCAGCCTGAGCTACATAGTAAGAGACTGTCTCAAAAAACAAAGAAAAGACAAGACTTACAGTGGGTCCTGACATTGAGTGGAGGGTGCACTCCCTCGGCCAGTGTTATTAGGAAAATTGTGTTGGGCCTAGCTGGATCTATCTGCTTTATGCAGCCAGACATGTCCCACACCATCTGCACTGGAAATAGCCACTTCCCGGTTCGAGGTCCTCATTAGTAGTTGCAGAATTCTCAGACTTGGCTTGTACATTTTTTTTTTTTTTTTTGTGGGCGCTGGGGATCGAACTCAGAGCCTTGCACTTGCTAAGTAAGCACTCTACCACTTAAGCTAAATCCCAACTCTGGCTTGTACATTTTCTCAGAGCACTTGGTTTACATCATTTATATTTTCCAGAAGCCATTCCCCACCAGTACACTGTGCCTAATTGTGGCTGCCTGCTCTGTTTGTTAATTATAATTGCTGCCTGTTATGCCCAAGTCTGCCACTTGAACTGGGAGCTTACAGTGCACCAGTGTCCTCGTTAGCCTCAGGCCCCAGCTGCATCTCTGCTTTCCTTAACTCGAGCCCTTGACTGCATCTCTCTGCCCTCATTGGCCGCTGCACCTCCTCAGTCAAGGGCTTCCTCTCCTTTGTTAATGGGAAGGGCTTTGGGATAGGTGGTGCATCAAGAGTATTACAACAGGAAGCTGTATGCTGCAGTTAGAGAAGAGACGAGGTGCAGCCTCTGGGGCATTGGTGAGAGCATGGCGAGAGATTGGCAGACTCTCAGTTAGAAATGTTGCTTGAAGGATGCTGAGGTGGAGTCCAGGGAGTCCCTTCCTCCACCAGTGCCAAAGTCACATCTACAGGAGTCCTGACAGATGCTCTGCCTCCTGAGCGAGCTCACTGGGTGTTAAACAGTGGAGCTGTCATCTGCCTGCTTGTAGCCCTAGCCATTATTTGTAAAACTGTGCGTATTTTCTTCTTTGCTAAGTATTTGAAGATACCTGCCATGTGGGCCTTTACTCTGTTGTTCTTCCAAGCACAGAACCTCTTAGTTTCTTTAATGCTATGTTTTTATGTGACTTCCCTCCTCCCCGACCCCAACTCTTCAGTATCCTGGTCATGGACCTGGATGGGGAAGCCTGAAGTTATGGGTTACCTTTATGAGCTGTCTAACCGGGTGGTACTTAATCTTGTCAAACCTCAGTTTTCTCACTTGTAAAACGAAGATTATAATTGAAGCCATTTCAATTGAAGCCAGGAGGGTTGTTGTGAGGCTTAAATTCAGCAATAGATGTAAAAGCGTCCAGTATAGGGCCTGGCATATGGGAAGTGTTTACAAACTGAAATTGTGGCGAGGAGGTGAGTGTTATGTCCGGAACACCCCCCTCCATGCACGGCATCTCCCACTGAATCCCAGTGCGCCTTGTGGGTGGAACGTAGGATTTCTGCCTCATGTGATTTGGAGCCCAAATTCCTTCTGTGCTGCTTATGGTATTGCATTAGCCTTGTTAGTAACCTTATTTTACTTTAGGTTCCTGTTCAGCTTTGAAATACCCATGTTTTTTCACATGATCTGCTGTTGCATCAGGTTGTCCTGTCTTGGATTGGTAAAGCTCATTCTTTAAGTCTGAAGCCAGCACCACACAGTCATCCTTGTTAATTTTCATCATATTGGTGCGAGTGAACTTTGCCACTTGCCAAGGTAATTTTTAATTTCAGTCTCATCTGTGCCTTAGCGAAGCCCTTCAAGCTGCCCGTCTTCAGGTGTGTCCTTGCTCTGCGGCACCTCAGGCCACCGTGGGATCCCCTTGTGCTTTCTCTGCTCCAGACTTGGAAGCAGTCATTTCCACGGCAGCCGCTGTTCCTTTTCATAGGGAATGGTGTTTAGAACCTGCGGTCTGGGCTCTAAGATGGGTCATTGCCACCATGCTGTCATTGTTTCTAAGTTCTTTCAGTGATGCAGCTAGAGTGTGAGACAGATGGGTGGATGGATGATAGAGTATTGATATATTTCTAATTCAGTTTTAATATAGGGGTTTTCCGTGTTATTGAGCTCGTAAACTGAAAGTCTGGATATCCTTATGAACAGTAACATACTTATTTGTTTTATCCAACAGTATATTTTTGAAAATGTCAAATTTACAATTGAAATTCTAATACTAATAATTACCACCAATGATAAAGTTTGCAAGTAAACTTTTAACACTTTTTTGCAATCCTTTTTATCATTATATTATATCCCACTAAGCAGGTAGGTATAGTAAGGTTCTTTACTCACAAGTCATTATGAAAGTTTGGACATGGTGGTGCATGCCTATAATCTCAGCTATTCAGAAGGCTGAGGCAGGAGGAACACAAGCTTGAGGCCAGCCTGAGGAATTTAGCAAAACTGTGTCTCAAAATGGAAAAGTAAAAAGGGCTAAAGATGTAGTTTAGCAGTCTCTGGATTCAATCCCCAGTACCCACCCACCACACTCCCAGAAAGAAGTCATTGTAACAGAATATACTGCTATGTTACTAATTTGATATTCAGGTTCATTTGTTTCACTTTTAGTTTTAAATTTTAGGATTTAATTACTTTTTCATTTTCAATCTAATTTAATATTTTGAATATGTAAAAATCAGATTTGTCAGAAGTATCCCTTTTATCCCTGTCCCCTCCACCCAGTTCCTCCCTGTGTGCATAGTACCCACTTTTATTCCTTGCTAGTTCAGCATTCCAGTGTGGCTTTTTGGGAAAACATGTATATATAAAAATAAATAAATGAATGCATACATTTATATATAAATAAGTCTTTATATATGTATTTATTTATATGCTTATTCATAGATATTCTTTTATATTTCCTCTTCTTTCTTATATAGGAAGTAATAGACTATAAGGTTCCCCGCCTTGCTTTTTAAGTTTAATAATATCCTTGACCAGATGATAATACAGAGAAATGTCGTTTTTTTACCCCCAGCTACTATGTCGTCACCATCACGGCAGCGCTCCAGCATCGTTCAATCTGTCCTCTGTGTGGATATTTGGGTTGTTTCCAGTCTTTTGTAATCACAAATAATGCCAGTGAGCAGCTTTGCACATATGTTGTTTTATATTTGTGTGTCACTGAGGGATATTCTTACGTGTGGGTTTGCCAGGCCTTCGGGTAAAGGTATCTTTACCAAATTCCACTCCACCATCACTGTCATGGTTTTGCGTTTACATTAACGGTACCTGTTGAAGATGCTGTTCCTCCCACAGCCCGCCCAACAGAGGGTCGGGCCAAACTCTGTTGGTTTTTGGTTTTGAGTCATAGAAAGACTTTCCCCCTTTTTTAGGTCATAAATATTTTCTTTTAGAATTTGGACTGTTAAACTTTTTTTGTTTTGTTTTGTTTTTGCATTAGCTGTTTTTCTCATTTGGAGATTTTTGCTAGTGTGTGGTGTTGGGTTGAGATCTATACCTTTTTTTCCAAATGGTGATAGTATTGTCAGAGACATCATTTGTTTTAAAGCCTGTTTTCCACCTTAATCATGTACTGTATCAAATATCTATACACATTTCTTCTGTTGGTCTTTCTGCCTGTTTTTATCACTTCTACACTGCTCACGCGCTTTCTTTCTTTCTTCCTTACTTTCTTTTTGTCTTTCTAGCACTGGAGATTGGACCCAGAGGACCTACACCCTAGGCTATATCCCTAGCTCTTTTTTTTCTTCTTAATTTTTTATTTTGAGACAGCGTCTCTTTAGATTGCAAGGGCTCGACCTCCCAGAGTGCGGGGATTACAGGCATGAGCCACGACACCTGCCTGCATACTGCTTTATTTTGAGAGATTTTAAAGCAGATCTATACTATCAGAAAGACTGACTTCTTACTGCTTTTCTTTAGAGGTGTTTCCCTGGCTATTCCTGCATTTATTTTTTTCATATGATCTTCAAAATCAACTTGTCTAGCTTCAGGGAAAAACTCCTAATATCTTCATTCATTCTATATTAAATTTTATGTGAACTTTATGATGTTGAATTGTCCTGTTCAAGAATGAGATGCCTTTCCACTGTCCATGTCCAGTTTTCTTTATTATGGGAGCATTCCAAAGTTTCCCTCATTTAGGCTTTGTATATTTCCTCTTGCAGTACATAATGTTTACATTCCTTGTGTGGAGTTGGCACATGTACCTAACACATCCTAATTCCTTTTTTATCCCCTTCCCCTCCTCTCTCTGTCCCCCTCCGTCTCTTGATCCTTTCCCATTTGAGAAAGATCTGTCTCCATACTTCCTATTATCTGTCTTTTATTTTGCTCTATGTATTTTGGGTTTCTCATATAAGAGAAACCATGAAATATTTAAGCTTTTGTGCATCTGATTAATTTATCATTATGGTCTGAGGGTGCAACCATTTTCCTACAAATGACTCAAGTTTATCTTTCCTTGGCAGAGTAGTTTCTCCATGGTATGTAAATACCACATTTTCTTTATCCGTTCATCTGCTGATAGACATATAGGCTGCTTCCAAGATTTAGCTATTATGCATTGTGCTGCTATAGACATGGGTATGCATGTGTCACTGTAATATGATGTCTTTAATTCTTTTGGAAAGATACCTAGAAGGAGCATAGCTGAGTCAAATGGAATTTCTAGTTTTAGTTTATTGTACATTTCTTTTTTTTTTGTTTGTTTATTTGTTTGGTTTTTTTGCGGGGGAGGTGCTGGGGATCGAACTCAGGACCTTGTGCTTGCTAGGCAAGCACTCTACCACTGAGCTAAATAAATCCCCAACCTCTGTTGTACATTTCTTTTTAAAATTTATTACTCAGTATTTCATCTTTTTTGCTGCTCTCATGAGTAAGATCTTTTCCCTGATGTCTTCTGACTTCATATTGTTAATATATATAATAGCTGTGATTTTTTTGTGTTAATTTGAATTATTTTATTTTGTTGTAATTTTTATTGCTTTTCTTGAGTTTTCAGGTATCTCTCAGGTTACCTAAAAATTACAACAGGGTAGTTTTACCTCTTCCTTTCCAGTTTGCTTACCTGTGATTGTTTTCCGCTGTCTAATGACACTGGCTGGTACACCAATTCAGTAATAAATAATGGAGAGAGTAGGTATTCCTGTCTGGTTCCTTACTTTCAAGAAAATTCTTCTGGTGATTTCTCTGAGTAAAAATGCTAAATGTACTCTCCCCCAGCGCATCCCTCTGTCTGTGCCATTCACTGTCATCATTCTTGTGCTTAAACAAAAACATTTGGTCACCCGTGTATCCACCCATGTATTCTCTTGGATCTCTTTTTCTGGAGAACACTGATGATAAGCCATGTGGTGCAACAGTTCCATTCCTAGGTACGCACCCGAGAGAAATGAAAATACGTATCTACCCAGAAATACGTGCACATCATTCACAGTAGCATCATTTGTAACAGCCAGACGTGAACCCCCATCAGCTGATGAGTGCATAAGAAAACTGTTGTGTGTGTATACAGTGGGATATTTTTCAGCCAATGGAAGGCATGAAGTACCTACACATGGTGCAATATGGATGAGTCTTATGGTGTATGATGAAGGCAGTGATACACAGTTACTGACAGCTGCTGTATCTGTTTGTATCCTCTAGTGCCTCTTTGTCTCTGGGGAACATTGCCGGATACTCCATTGGACCCAGCAATTCCATTCTTAGGTATATATAGATATCTATATTTATACATGACACACATACACACACATGTATCCAAATGATCTTTTGCTATATAGAGATAGATTATCTGTCTAGCTACCTTTTTACCTATCTATCTTATCACAGGGAGAGAGTTTGAGATTCACTATAACACTGTAAAGAATTGGCTTACTTGATTGTAGAGGCTGGTACATGTGACATTGGTCAGGCACAGTGGCAGGCTGGAAACTTAGGCAACAGTTGAAATTTGGAGTCTGAAATCTGTAGTGCAGATTGATGGGCTGGAGACTCACTCAGAGTTTCTGTTCCAGTCTTGGGGCAGAATCCCTTCTCTGGGAAACCTCAGTGTTTGCTCTTAAGGCCTTTAACCGGTTGGATGAAGACCACTTCTGTTAGTGAGGGTAATCTCTTTTACTTAAAATCAACTGATGGTAAATGCTGATAATATCTCCCAATACCTACACAGCAGTGTCTAGTATTTGACTAAATATCTAGGCACTATAGCCAGCCACTGGATGCAAAATTAATTGCCACATATATCAGTTCTCTTTAAACTGCTTAGAAAAGCCCGGGCTGTTTTCCAAAGCAGCTACACCATTTTACATTCCACCAGTCCTGTGTAAGGGATCTGACTCCTCCACATTCTCACCAACATTTGTTAATGTCTTCCTTTTGCTTATTGCTACCCTTGTGTTCTAGAGATTGGCTTTTCTTAATTCAGTGCTGTGTCTCTGAGACTTGTCTGTGCCATCACACAACAGCTTTTCCTTCATTTTCACTGTGATATGATATTCTCTTTTGTTAATGTACCACAGTTTAGTTATTATTCTCTTGTTTCCAAGTTTTTGCTTTCATGAATAGAATATTCTTATGCATGTCTCCTGGCACACATGTGCAGGAGTTTCTTGAGGGTCAGTGCATAGGTGTAGGAGTGGTTTTGCTGGTCTGTAAGGTATAGGATGTGAAATAATGCCAATGTGTTTCCAGATACCTCTGAGTTTGAGCTCCTACCACTAGTAAGACTTTGTCTGCCAATCTGCATTTCCCCACCACTTGGAATTATCAGGCCATCTTTTGCCAGTTTCATAGTTTCTAAGTTTGCGTTTTCCTGGAGGTTAAGTATATTTTCCTACGTTTATTTGTTAGATAACTGCTCTTTCTGAAATGCTAGTCTGTGTGTTTTGCCCACATGAGGTCATCTGTCTTATTGATATGTTCAAATTCTTTATATAGTCTGAATATTAATCTTTTATCATTTATGTTTGTTACAGACATCTATTTTGTTATTCCCTTATTGTGTTTTTTGATTAATAGAAGTTGTTGATTTTAATGTCATTTATCATTAATGCTACACTTTGTGCTTATTTATTTTAAGAAAGCTATGTTTAGCACCTCATTCTTGTAGTCAAGCATATTTACTAAAATTTTTCTCCTTTTATTCAAATAATTTGCTTCTAAGCTCTGTAAGGATTACTCCTCTGTATATGTGGTGTTTTTTAAACTTTCATTATGTCAAAGAATGGAGAAGATTGGAAAAAATATCATAAGGTGGTTCATACTTGAGGCCTGTGTTTTATAGGCAAAATGCATAATTAATATGATTGGTGAAATAGTCTCTACCTCTTCTAGATGGCAGATAATAGCGAATACATAAATATTATCGTTTTGCCAATTCTCCTGTAATAAAGCATATGTTAACGAATAGGGCACATAATCAGAACACACAGAGTTCTCTGTTTTGAGCCATGAAGCATGGAGACAAATGCTAAAAGTGTGTCTTTTCAAAAAAAAATCTTGATTTAGGAAGAAGATCACCTAGCCCGGGTGGAAGAGGCGATCACTCGTATGCTTGTGTGTGCCCTGAAAACGTCTGAGGACCCACACAATACCCAAGCTTGGTTAAACCCCACTGAGGTATTCTGTCCTTTATCATGCCTGTTGGCTTCCTGTGGTAAAGCTTCCCCGACTGGAGCATTTGTTTCAACCTAACTCAATGTGCACAACCATGCCAAAGAGTGTTTCTCTTCCTTTAGGTTGAGGCAACATCCCATGAGGTCAATTGTCGCTACTTAAACGGAGCTGTCTCTGCCTTTCTCGATCACTACAGAACTCCCAGGGCAGTAGTAATTCAAGCACTGAAAACAAATGGGGAGAACACAGAAAAGAAGGAGTTAAATGTGTCTGGTCACATGGAGGTGGCCCACACACATAGCCAGAACCTGAGCCCGGCAGCTGGGAAGCAGGATGCAGCAACTGTCTTTGGTCCTGATCTGTTCCCTGTGCCACCAAGGCTCAAAGAACCCCCTTCCGGAAGAGGTGGCATATCTGAAAATGATGGCAAAGTGTTGGTTGACGACTTTGCAAAATCGAGCTGTGCCAAGAGGAAACAAATGATCAGTGAAAGTGAAAATGTGGTGGTGGGACAGACTGCTTCAAATAGTGCTCCAGGCCCATCTCAAGTGTTCATTTCTACAGATGATTTGCTGGACTGCTTAGTGAATCCACAAGTCACCAGGATGGTGGCACAACTTTTGATACAAGGCAAAAGCCTGTGATTCTCATAGAAAGCAAATTTCTAAATAACATTTTAAAAATATATTTGTAAGGCTGGGGATTCAGCTCAGTGGTTACAGTGCTTGCCTAGCAAGCACAGGCCCTGAGTTTGATCCCCGGCACCAAAAATATATATATATATATATATATATATATATATATATTTGTAAAAAATAGTACGATTTTAAAATAAAAGGTGTAACAGCAGAAGGTCAATTTGCATGTTTATAAGTTCTTACCTAATTCAATTTCAGTCTGTGGCCACCACCTTTCGTGCACAGTGGGTTTGGCCTTCTTTCCTGGCTCCTTCTTTCGCCCGTCCTCCTCCCGTCCCTCAGCGGCCTTACACATAAGCCCTACGTGTTCCCAAGCGGGAAGCAGTCTCTCCATCGCTTTAACCAGGGATTGACCTGCTGCTTGGTCCTGTAAGTCAAGTTCTTTTGAAACGTGCCTGTGCCATTCGTCTCATACCTATGGCAGCTGTAGGATCACAGTGTCTAACGCCAGCAGAATTCTCACGGGTTAACCCTTGTCTTCCCAAACAAGGTGCGTCAGGAGGCCAGCAGGCGGCCTTCTAACATGAGCTCTCCCTGCGGGCAGACCTGGGGCATGTGCGAGTACTAGTTCTGGGACCGAAAAGGACTGGTGCTCCTGACCCCCGAGACAGTGACTAAAAGCTTAATTTAGTGCAACTGGTCCCACTCTTACTACATTTGCAAGACCTGGGGATGACGATTACCATTACTGTCCAAGAGTTTAGAAACCAGGAGAGCACACCAATGGCTGAGTAACCACGCATCACACAAGGACACAACCGAGAAGACACGTGAAGTCTGCTTTCGAGATGAACTGACTACTGCCTCACCCTTCTGTCCTCACACCAAAGGTGTGGGTAAGTCCCAAGAAAACGTGAGCCTTCTGGGAGAGCGGGGAAGGTAGAGTGTTGCTCTGTGAGCATGCGCAGGGAAATGAAGATTGGAAAAGAGCCCTTTGAGGCACCTGTCACCAACTGACCGTGAAGCAGGTCCACTGTGTACCGGTTACTAACTTGTCTTGAGTCCACTGAGACAGAACACCTGGTACACATGTTACAAGAAGCAGATCTATGGCTTACAGCTGGGCAGCGAGAGACAACAGAAGCCAGTCCCTCAGGGCCCCAGAAAGCCACCCCGGGCAGCTGGAGTCTCACCTGCACGTGCCCCACTCATGGCCCGCCCTGCACTATGTACCATAGCTGCCGTACCCCTGGCTCTCCCACCAAGGCCTTCCCCGTGTAGGACAGAGGGATTGATGCGAAGGGACAGATACAGAGCAGGCCTGTACTAGTGTGTCCTCCCTCATCTGCATCTACACTTTAGCTAGCAGCCAGAGAGCTGACAGCTTGCAGTTTTAACTCCTCACCACAGGGCACAGCGTGAGGTATTTAACTTCCCCTAACTCCTCTAACTCCTGCCTGAAGTGAAACTTAACAAGTTGCCCGCCCATCCTATGTTCCCCTTTTTCCACAAACAAGAGAGAGAAAAACAGGAAAGCCCCCACCACACTAGGAGCTCCCCGACCCATTTTACCCAGCCCCTGACAGAGAGCACCGATCAAGTAGGGACCCTCCAGGGATGGGTGGTGACAGCCCCAAACCCTATAAATTGACAACCCTGGACCTGCTCAGCGGCGTTCCAGCTCTGGACACCCCCACCGTCCTGTCGGAGGTGGCTTTCGCTTTGCTCTAACAATTTAAAAAAAAAAAAAAAGTCTCTACTTGCTCTTTGCTCTCGCTTCCTCCTCTTCTTCCTACGACAGAGAGAGAGTTCCCGGCGGGGGTGTGTCGGGGTACTAGGGCCGCAGAGCCGCTGCAGACGCGTCACTGAGCTCGCAGTGGGCTTGTTCAGGCAGGCGCTACTCGCCGGGGTCAAGTTCCCTCCAGATTTACTAAGCTCCAGCTGTACCGCGCCCTTCCTGAAATTCCAGGGACTGTTGTGCTCTGAGGGTCTCTGGTTGCTGTCTTGTTTAGTTGGCATCAGCAGTGGCCACTCTTCATATTTGCTCTTTAGGAGAAAAATGGTTTTGACCAAGTGACATTTTTCAAGTAACTTTCCCAAAAAAGAAGGAACATGACGCAGTGACATGTCTTTAGATTGCAGCTAACTATAATACTGAGTGGATCGTCACTCCGCAGGGCAGCACCCTGCTGCCGAGCCCTGCCCGGAGTTGGCTAAATCACCGGAGGACAAAAGCGAATCCGAGCAGGTTTCTAACTCCTCGCATTCAGTGTTTGCGCTCAGCTCAGACGCCAGGGGCTGGGAAGCCAGTCGGAAGCCAGAAAGAGTCCCCGCCAGTCCGCCTGTGAACAGCGGCAGCAGCAGCAGTCCCAGGAGCCCCTGTCCTCTGGCGCCCCCTAGCGCCCGAGTGTGCTCAGGCATTTCAAACGAAAAGACATGAAGGAAGGAGCCAGAAGAAAAAAAGAGTTATTCGCAGATTGTGTGAGGTATTTTTGAAGCCGCGACCTTCCCTGGAGGCCATATTCTCTGGCGAGGGAGCGATGGCTTGATGTCAGAGTCACCAAGACTCAATCGCTGGCTCAGAGGGCTCCAGCCTCACTGACCCCGGGCAAGGAAACGTAGTTCTGAGCCTGTTTCCTCAGCCTGCAAATGTGCGTGTTATTCTCATCTCACGGGATGGTTTGTGCGTGTAATGTATGTGAAAGCACCTACTATATTACCTGGCACAATCTAGGTCCTCAATAAATGGTGTTCGAATCTGAAATTTACCTGAGCAGGAAAACAAAACAAAACAAAAAAACTTCGCTGAGTTAGCAGACGAGCAGTATGACTAATTCCTTTGGTTTATTTACACACTAGGTTTTGAAAACTTGTCAGTAGCTAGGCTGCCGAGGGAAACATGCTATTTTTTTAAAAGTATTTGCTTTATTTTTTTAAAAGACGGTTAAAGCTTTTAGATACATTGTCCATATTGGATTATAATAACTTTTTTCTCTTTTTTCCTCCTGTTCTGACTTTTAGGAAATAAGCTATTTAAGAACCTTAGAGTTTGTTAGTGGTATGTAGCACAGTTGGTTTCCACTAGAGATGTAGCACCCACTGTCCCCTTGTTTTCACTGGGCAGTGTGGAGGTCAGTGGTAAGTAGGAAAGCCGGGTTTTGGTTTGAGAGGACTGTCTGGCTGCCACACAGCTCCAGGGGACACAAATCGCCCCCAGCGGGAGCTAGATCCCAGTGTGCAGCCTGCATGGGGCGAAAGTGCCTTGCAGCCTCAGAGCCCTGGCAGCAGCCATCCAACCCCATGGCATGGTCTGCTTTGTGAAGAAAGTAGTTCCCGATCATGGAATATGTTCAACTGGAGACAGATAAGCCAAGGATGTGGAGGAGACAAGTCCTACTCTGCTTAGGAGTCTGACCAGGCTTTTTCATTCTTAATTGGCTTACCAAACATTTATGGAGCATCCACTGTATATCAGGCAGAGACCTCAACCCAAGGACAGAAACATGAATAAGACCCATTCTTGTTCAGAGGAGATGGCAGCCTGACGCTTCGTGCTGCTCGGCACCATGGCACCCAGACTTGATTCCAGCCGTCGGTTTCTGCTAGTAACAGCTAGAATTGCATGACTGCGCCTTCTACCTGTAAGACTGTTATTCTGTCCTGCCTGAAAATATGAACCTGCTCTTTTCCCATGGATTTGGTATCCACATACTTGTGGACACACAGTTGTAACCTGTTACCTGATTTAAATTCCCAAATTTATCTGCTCCCAAGACAGGCTCATTTCTGTTATGAAAGAGATGCTGAAGGAAGTCTGATTTCAGTGACAAATCAGGATCTTTTGGGCTGATGGTGTAGCTCAGTGGTGGAGTGCTTGCCTAGCACGCACAAGGTCCGTCCTGGGTTTGATCCCCAGCATGGCAAAGAAGGTGGCTGGGGGAAGGATCTTTTGATTTTAGAAAAAGTTGTTGGCAGCAGGAAGAAGGATTAGACTTGTTTTACAACTAGATATGTATGATGTCTTTCAAGAAGGAAACCAAAATGTTACTGTCTAAATGTAATGAGGTACTCTGGATATGCTTGGTAGTCATAAAATACCACAAATATTCTTGGGTTGAGCTCATTATCTGTGACCGTGTCGTACAAGTCAGTAGGATCCTGAAGGTTTCTTGAAGGAGGCACAATTAATGAGCTGTGTCCTTTGATGTACACTCCAGTGAGTACTCGCACATAATACATATGCTTTTTCCCATTTGCATCTGGTCTGGAGTATGTGTCATTGGAAGAATAAACGGCATCGACAGCAAAATAGGTTCCCTTTCCATATGCTGCACCTGTGAAGAGAAAAACAAAACACTTAAGAATTTCAGTTTAGTGTATAATTTGACATGTTGGCCCAATATGTCAAATAATATAAAAAGGGTGTTAGGTTTAAACATCGCGTGTGTGTTTCATTTCTAAAAGTCAAATTTTCCCACCTCACAGCCCAGATGGGCCCCTTTTGGATGAAATGCAGTGAGTCCCAGCTTGCAACTTGAACTACAACTTGGCCATCAACTCTGGGGACACAGTAAACCCACAGTGTTCCCCGTCGCACCTCCTCTGGACAGCCCTTACCGTTCTTTCCCGCGTAGCTGCGGTTAAATCCATTTCCGTTGACATACAGCACCGAGTTGCTGTCCGTCCCATGAAAGAGCAGCCGCTCGTTGATCACCTGGCCGTTCTTGGCATCCATGCTTTTTTTCTTTGCCTGGTAGTTATTCCAGAGCTCTAGATTCTGGATCCTCTCAATCTACAAATTAGTGAAGAAAAACATGCTGCTAGTGCCAGGAGCATGTGCCAAGATGCGGCAAACGAAACATGATCACTGTTTTTCATAAATAAACATTATATTCAACAGCAAATCTAGTGCCAGATGGCCGCTTTGGGGCATCCAGAAATCTCTTTAGATACAGACTTTTTATCACAAAAACAAGCACTGGGACTGGTGTTGGTTTAATTTTTAACATCTTTTATGTGCTACATGTGAGTAACCACGTCTAGGATGTTAAGTACTCACTACATGGGATGGGCTGGTCCAGCCTCTCCAGTGCCTGCTTTTTATGCACACTCCACTTACTCCTGTCCCTGCCTACCTGGCTGTCACTGCCTTTTGCCCCCACAGTGTTCCCAGGGTACAGGCTGAGTGAACCATGGAACACAGGACCTTCATACTGTGCTACAAACCCAGCCTTTTTTTTTTTTTTTTTTTATTGTTGAGACAAGTTCTTGCTAAGTCGCTAAGTTGCCCAGGTGGGGCTTGATCTTGTGATCCTCTTGCCTCAGCCTCCCAGAGTGCTGGAATTACAGGCATTCACCACCATGCCCAGCAGCTAGCCAAGTTCTAACAGTGAGAGGAGGCACCGGGACATCTAGGCAAGAAAGAAATGAGTGGAAAATTAACCTCTGTTCCCTTTGGAAGAGCGCAGCGGTAACCACGATGTGCGGGGATCTGGCTGGAGACCAAAGCGGCCGCCGGGGCTGGGGCAGAAGCTGCTTGGTTCCCGCGTTACAGTTCAGCATCGAAACGCCTCGACTCGCTGAGTCGTGGTAGTTCCAGGAAGCCGCCCTGGGACGAGCGCGCGGCGGGCGGAAGCGACCAGGCTCCTTCGCGGAAAGGCGCGAGCTAGCAGGTCTGAGCTGTCAGAAGCCTTTTGCCTTCCGCGGCTCTCTCTCTCGGGCCTGGCGCTGTTACCTGACTTCCCCTGGTTCCCCTGCTGCCGCTTAGTTTTGACTTTCCTGTTTTTAATTAAGATACCGCTTGCCCTCTAGTTCAGAGTCTCAGCATTTCCACATAATTTGTCAATCTGATTTGATTAAAATTTTCTTTATTTTATGAAAGAATAAAAACAAAATTTTATAATCATAGTAAGAATAACGTTATTAGACTGTGTATCATTATCTTGATTTTTTAAAAAACTCTTTATCTTTTCCTCTCTTTTTCTTTACCTACAAGCCAAATTTCCAATCTTCAAACTATGTCCATTTTATTTCCATTTACCTTAAGTCTTATTTATTTAACTCAATTTTTAAAACTTTCCAATTTTTTTCTTAGAGTTTTGAAATCATTCTCAATTTCTCAGTGTTTTCATTCTGAAATTTACAAAGGTTGTTTCTTAGACTTTTAAAATTTAATAACCACCCAAAGAAAATACTTATTTCAAGGCTGGGGGTACAGATAAGTGATGGAGCTCTGGTATCCGTCCCTAGCATGTACACATACACACACACAGCCCTGCTATTTCAATTTTTTTTTTTTATGGTGCTAACAGGTGTCAAACCCAGGGCCTCAAGCAGGCTAAGAAACTACTCTATTTCAGAGATAAACCCCCAGCTCTCAAATAACTTTGAACACAGTACTGAGCCTGTATTCCCAGTGGGATACATTCTAAGGTCAAAAAATGTTGCAAACAAACTCAAACTTTGTTTAGTAGGTTTGTTATTAGAAATAGGTTTCTGGCTATTGTAGATTGCTTCTATCAGACCAACCCCCTCACCAACAACGACTAGAAGAGGAAAGGGAGAAAAAAATACCTTCTTTGAAGACCAGGATTTGATAACCCAAGATCCCAGAGGGAAAAAAAATACAGAGCAAAACAATAAAGTCTTAAGAAGTGGAATAACTTCTTACAAGTGCCTAAATGAAACAACCGCCAGTCCAGAATTCTATTTGCAACAAAAACATCCTTCAAAGTGAAGGTGAAATAAAGACATTTTCAGAAAAACAAAAACTGAGGAGAATTCACTACCACCAAATCTGCATGAGAAGAACTAAACCCAGACAGGATCATCGTAGGTGGAGGCACGGAAAGGCAGGAAGTGTTGAAGAACAGAGGGAGGAAAGGGGAAATATTTTGGTAGTTGTTAAGTAAAGACCCATTAAATTTATCAGAGTAAAAGGTTGAGGATTTAGCTCAGAGGTAGAGCGCTTGCCTAACAAGTACAAAGCCCTGCGTTCAATCCCCAGCACTGCCCCCGCAAATTTACCAAGGTAATAAGTACCACTGGCCTGTAAATAAGGGACAGAAGAATAGAAGCCTAATTGGAGACTGTGTGTCTCTTTCTTGTGCTTAGTGGTTATCAAATCTGACTTTGAACTTGTAGCTCTGAGTGTTTATTAGCTTGCTTCACCAAGTAAATATGGCATATCTTCATTATTCTAACATCGATTGCCATCTAAGATTATATTGTATAAGTGACACAGAAGTCTTAACGTCTGAGCAATTATGGTGATGTTAGTATAATCTAGAATCTACAATGTAATTACCGTAAACATTCTAATTCTGCGTAGAAAAAAAGTGATAGAAAGTGTCTGACAGCTATGTACACAGGACCGTGATATCACTTATTCCCACCATCAGAAAAATCCATGTCCACAGAAGGCTTACCTTCTCTATGACAAACTGTGAGCAGGTCTGATTAAACTTTCCTGCCACCGTGCTGAACTCCGGGTCACCAGGCTGCAGCTGGACCACACAGAGGTTTTGTCCCTTCATGTCACTCCAGTGCGCAGGGATGTCAACTGCAAGGCAGACATTTGAGGAGCCCTTGTATGTCCCCGGTATGCTCTGAAACTTGGAGCATCATCTGTGTTCTTGTGTTACAATCTCCTAATTATCTATGCTCAAGAAGTTCCTTACCTTCCTCAGAGTCTGTTTTTGCACGAGTGGACCACAGGCCACCCACATCAGAACCAGCCTTGAATGTTAGTTATAAAAAGAAGAGGGGCTGGTGGCGTAGGTTGGTGGTGGAGTGCTTGCCTGGTGTGCATGAGGCCCTGGGTTTGATGCCCAGAACCAGAAAATAAAAAAAAGAAAAAGTCACAGATACGTTGAATCAGTCTCTGGGGAGTGGGGCTTGTGCATCTTAAGTCTTGATCCTGCTAAGATATGAGAACGGCTGGTACATTACGCCTCATCTGCTTTTTCTGTTCAGCCTCCACTCATAATTTAACAGAACATTATTTGCATGCTGTGTTTTAAACAGTAGCTCTTGTTTTGCTTACGGGCGGATTTTTGCCCGAATGCTTCACCGACACCACAGGGTACTCCCATTTATTGTCCGGCTCCTCTTCACGGCCTCTTAAAGAGGTGAGTGGGTGGCAGGTTTTATTATGTGACACACGGAGATGGCAGCTCCTACCCTGTTAAGCAGAACACTGTAGGTGATTTGTGGTTTCCACAGTTTTGCTCAGAATCTGAGGAGTTTGTTCACACTGCTTTCAAGAGGTGGATACAGTGTATTGGAAACCAAGTCGCTAGTTTCGAGCAGGGGACTTGTGTGGTTTACAGGCAGGAATGGCCGTCTACATGAGACGAGCTTTCCCTTCTTGGACAGCAGATCCAGCCAGGGAATCTCAGGCTGCTCCCCGATGTGTCTGCCAAGGACCCTTCTGCCTGGAGCAGAGGGACTTCTGGGAGGGGAATTAGGATCCTCTCTGGGTCACCAGTTACGCACAGAGAGAGGGCCCACTGGTCACAGCCTGTCCTCTCCATTTTGTCCCTTTGCCCTTTTGTCCTACAAAACCTTGGGTTGCTTTTCTTTTAAGTCCATTGCTTTCCCTCCTCTGATGGAAGCAGCCATTATTCCCTAGCAGAACGGGCTCTGCAGAGAGGCGAACAAATGCAAGGCTGGCTACTGTCACCCTCAGGATGCCAGGCTGCTGGGCACGTCCGTGCTGCATTCTCCTGGCCATAATGTAGGTTCTTTGAACTCAGAGGCCAAGTGTTCCAGTGTATTCCACTAAGCTTCCTGAGTTTTATCTACTTGAAAATTTGATGTATGTACAAGAGTTGTGAAGTCCAAAGTAGATGTGAAATCATAGATGACAAGCATGAATATTTAACTCACCTTCAAATTTTGTGAGGCGCTGAACAGTTAAACTGTGTCCGTCTGTACTCGTGGCTATGCCGGTTTTCAAGTTTACTGTGTAGGATCGACTGTTAATTTTGACAACGGTGCTCTTGATCTTTTCTCTCCTTGCATCTTCCAATTGCAGATTGGTTATTTTGTCAAAACGATGAAAAGTGTTATTGTTACCATATCGCCATTCTATAAATTCACTAATACAATCCGCCCTGTGTTCTTCTTCTTTGCCCGATCTCACCTTCTTGATCATTTCTTCAATTTCATCTCTAGCCTCCATCACATCTCGGCTAATTCCCAAAACCTCAATGGAAGGTGTCTTCTGATCCAGGGAAATGGTAATATTTAGCCTCTTCTGCAGCTCATTCAGTTTTTGATACTCCTTCTCATCAAAATCTTTCACACACTTATCTTTATTGGTGTAAGAAAACTGCTCCTTGGTAATCAGGGTCTCTAACCAGCTGATAGCTTGCTCCACGGAGTTTCTGTTTTCACCACACAGTTGGAAGACTGCCACTTCTGTTTTCTTTTCTAAAACCAAGGGCTTCGTTTTTGAGGGAGGCTGTTTTGAAAGGCCAAAAAAGGCTAAAGAGAAAAGGAAGATTAGCTATTTCCCATGTGATCTCAATATTAGGAACATGTATTTCATAAAAATAAACAACTCACAGGCAAACTTAGATATCATTGATGGTTGGTGAGAAGTTTGAGACCCTTCTCTTTTCTTCATGTTGGCATAAAACACATCCAGTACTTGGGGCTGAAAGATAACAACTTTAACTTTTTTTACATATTGAACTGATTCTTTCTGGATAAAGTCTTCAATGGCATCAAGCATAGCCTCAGCAACCTTATGGTGGTCTTGTCCAGCGCTTCCTGGAAAAGCAAATAATAAAAATGACTGGAGAAAAATATCCAATTGGAAAATGCAAAAAACAAATTAGGAATTCCAGTTCCTACAAAATAAATGCCAGCGCCCCAACTCTTTCACTGATGTATATTTTTCTAATAATGTAAATAAAAGCAGATACTTTTGAAGTCCCAGATGCAGTGAGGAGTTTTTGTTCCAGGATGTCAGGAGGCCAACTACCCAGCAAGGGAACAAGGGACCCTGAAATCTATCCTCTAGTTTCTGACATTCACATCTTCTGTTCAGCTGATTTCCAAATCACTGTGCTCCTTCCCCTCAGTTACAGGATGCAGGTAACATGTCTTCTTAGCTCACTAGCATCCTCAAAAGAGCCATAAAAGGCAGAAGATACTAATATGTGTTGACACAGCTCCCAAGAGAGAAAAACATGTTTTTTCTTAAGTCATCACTTGATTTTATGCATCTAAGCATCTCTGGGGACCTGATTTAAACTAAAGTAATTTTGTAAGACATGCAAAGCTGTAAGCTCTTTGTTATAATCTCTAATTCTTTGGACACAAGTTATCCTGAGTCTCCAGGAAGCTTTTCTCCCAGACTCCTTGGGATTTTAGCTGACCAGCACGGCTCAAGGTTGCCCTTGAGCATATATCTTCATGTTTCAGCACGCTCCATCCTGTCTCTCAAGACATGAAAGCCACTGCTAAGGCATGTTTGTGAAAAGTCCCCTTCCAGCCAAGGAGGTGGCCCCATATGAACGGCAGTTGGCACAGGGACATGGTAGGTGATGGAAAAACTTCCTGGTCAAGCTGGTGTGATAGATTAAGGGCCCATTTGGGTGATCCCTGCCAATAGTGTCCACTGCTATTGCAGAAAATGAAAGCAGACCTCCTTGATTTGTATATGTACACAACTGTGGGAATGTGGACAAACCCCATACAAAATTAGCCAAGAAGGTTTCTTCGGGGTTTTGTTTTTTTTTAAATCAGATGAACAGAGTAAGCGGGAAATTCTCACTTAGCCAAAGCTGTGATTTTCCCATGATATTTGGAAGAGTTTAGAGGAAGTATTCAGATCATTTCTATACTCTCAGTGAACATCTTCCATGTCCCATCATTACAGGCCACTCAGCTAGGACACAGTGATAGGTAGGAGGAACTCAATAGGCGAAAGATAGAGAATTGAGGGAGGGTTTTGCCAGAGAGGACACAGAAGCAAATGTTTAGACTGTCACAGACAGGGGAGCAGACTGGTTTTTGAAAAAGACAAATCTGATTGCTTCTTGGCCTTTTGTCTAAGATCAAGTGCAGAAAGATAAGTCTGGAGGGGATGGAGGAGGCACAGAAGTAGAGACGTAGGAACTGAGGAGACATTTGACAAATAAAGTCAGGAAGACCTAGTGACCAAATGAGTTCATCCTGGACCCTTCCTTCTCCCGCTTTTGGTACCCACACACCTTCACTATAGCGCACGGGTCACAGTGTATTGTGATTCTGTGTTTACGTGCCTGACTTTCCCACCAAGATAGACATTTCTTGTGGCCTAGACCCTTTCCTTAGTCACCTTTCTATTTCCTGTGCCTAAGTGCATAAATATTGCTCTAATATTGAGGCAATTAATTAATGAGTTAATGAATGTAGGGTAATAGAGGGTGGCATCAAGGATTCCAGAAGGAAAGCGATGCTTGCCGCATGACTGGGGCTCTAAGTGGAGGGGCAGGTTTCTGAGGGAAGCAGTGGGTGGGAGTTTGGAGTTCACAATGAGCTTGAGCTGCTCGCGGGTGTTGTTGACCACCATTCCCTCCCCTTGTGTGGGCATCTCTAGGGGACAAGGACACTTCCTTTTCCACCACAGGCCGTCTTAATCAGAGTCCTAATTCTGCCTCTACATACCACCAAGGGGGAATGCGCATCTACCTGTGGGTTTAAAGGCCAGCTCAGGCAGTGATAAAGATAAGTAGGAGGAGAAGCGAGGAGAACCTGCTAACTCTGGCTTACTTGTGCAGACCGGCAACACAACCGGGCCAGCGGAAGGGACAACGGGCAGGCAGCAACCCAGAAATACTCAAAGATTTATATCAAAATGAAAGCTGCTTCCTTTCTGTGTTTTGCATTTTGACTCCACCTAGGGACTACCTTGGGAAGATCTGTGCCACCCCAGCGATGCTGTTTCCAAAACTCAAAGCAATTTAAAGCTAGATCTCACATTAAAAAAAAAGGTGGAGACAGAGACTGGGTATCCATAAAAGATAGATAATCTGATAGCTAGCCTGAAACATAGACAAACAGAGAAATGTTGCCTAACTGCTAGGAATGGATGATAGCATAGGGGAATAAAAACATGAAAAGATCATTCATTATACTTTCACAAACAGAGAAGGAGTAAAGTTGACACAGACTTCCATCTAGGAACATTATGAGGAATGGTACAGAATTACGGAAAGCAAAATATGGGCTGGTGGCTTTAAAGGGCCAGAAAGTGACAGGATGGTTAGGTTTACTGAGACTAAACTTTTGGAGAGCCTGGAATACCAGTCTGTGACACTGGAACTGGGGTTCCTAAGTGAGGGAACGACAGCACCAATGCTAGGTGCTCCCTCACCAGGGCCTCTCACACCCACCTCACTCCTGGACTGCTGGACCCTCTAAGGAGACCAAGCAGAAGCACCTCATCAATGCACAGAGCCCTGATTCCTGGGGAGAAAGCGTCAAGGGCACCCGCCAACTAATGATAAACCCGAGTACCACACTAACATATGAAGAATCACACAATCATTACATGGTTTGAGGAAAACAGACTCAAAAGCAGCAAGCAGTCAAAAGAAGAAAATAGAGTGTCGAGTTTCTAGCCCACAGGTTTGAGTGGCCGAGAGGCTCTAAAGCCACCAGACGCAGGTGACACTGAGTCGAGGGAGCTGCAAAAGCTCACCTGGCAGCCAGGAAGCTGGTGCACTGATATTCTTCATGGGGAGGGTAGAGGAGGGACAGAGTTAAATGATGGATGTTGGACAGGAAGAGAGAAGAAAGAGAAGCAGGTGCAAGAGCATGAGGGAGAACTTTCTTACCTCTCCCTTCCCTCTAGTGCCCTCCCTTGCTTTCCCTTTTCCCCCCTCTAATATCCCAACTCATTTTCTTCCTTTTTTTTTTAGATGAAGCCTGACTATGTGGCCCAGGCTGGCCTAGAACTCCTAGGCTCAAACTGTCCTCTAGCCCCAGCCTCCCCAGTGGTTGGTACCACAGGTGCACAGTGCCACACCCAGCTCACTTTGATTTAAAACACCTGCAGGCTTTACTCATCCCTTCAGGGCTGCTTTGAGGTGAAAAAAGCTGTCCACTCTTAGATAAACCATCATTCTCAGTCAGATTCAATTTCCACCAACCACATTAACACCCAGCACCAAAGCTAAGGGAAAGTGGGTGCCCTAGCGGTTGGCCTTGATAGCCAGAGGCTACAAACCTGTCCCAATGGCTGGAAGACAAATGGATGAGTAATTCAATTTCTCAGTCTCTTGCAGAACACAGAAGACTGATCTCTTGACATTATGTCCACCAACAACATGAATAATCTTCTTGCACTTCAATAATCCACCGTTAGTAATTACATACTCATTTTTGCCCTGTTGACCTGGGAAAACGCAGACAAAAAGGTACAAAATTAGATATTTAACCTACTCTTGGTTTAGAAAGCAAAATGTCTGATTTGCTTTCTGAAATACTATCTCTGGTGAAAGTGTACGGGTTAATTTCTCTTTTTAATTGTGATATTACTTTGTACTTCTAAGTCTCTATAATTGAAATTCTTTCATAAAATGTATGATTGTAAGATTGGCGTATTGCCTTCCCAACCCCAAGACTGTCCTCAGTCTCTTCACAACCTCCCATATTCAGTCTTCCACTTATCATTTAAGACCAAAACCTTGTGTTGCACCTTACCTAGGAGAGCACATTCCAGTTCCACTTCTGGTCCTGCACATTCTAAAATTGCTTTGGAGACCCCTATATGTGAGCGAATCAAGATGGTAATGAACATGACTTTTAAAAAAATCACTACAGTGCATTTGGGTCAGACAGACTGCCTCATGGTCTAAACCATCCCCATCACAGGAACCCCATCACATGGACATTGCTGATAACAAAGAAGCGACATTCATAAAGTAACTGTTGGCAATTATAAGAAACACTGTACAAATACTGTTAAAATTATTAATTAATATTAACAAGTTGATTTTATCCAAACCAATTCGGTTACAGAAAGTCTTTGTGGGGTGTACAATGTTAATTATTAACTAGTCAAAATCACACAAGTGCAATACCTGCTTTGAGATTAAATTTGTTCGATGTTGAATTTACAATCACATCTGCAGCTTCTTTGGTGATATCCCCAGATGCCACCTGGAAGAGGATTGGGCCAATCTTCATTTCATACACTCCTAAATTAGGGCTAGAAACAGGCCCATAAACACCTACAAAGAAAAAAATGCAGTCAGTCACCAAGTCAGCGAGAGTGGCTCAGATCTCATGTACCCCTTACCCTCTCTCTTTCTCTCTCTCTATCTCTGAGCTTTAACCTCTAACTTGGATCCTCAACTCCAGGGATGCTGTTTCTAGGAGAGGATTAGAAAATATAGTACATATCAAACATAGACTCTGAGCTGGCAGAGGGGGAGTCGTCAGTCTGCGAGAGCCTGTCTCTCCCACAATTATAAGTAAAAATGGGCCAAATATAAAGTACCACCACCTGAGAACTCTGTAAACAGCAGCAGGCAGATTAAGAAAAGGAGTCAAAACTTGAAGAAGCAACCTGTACAAGGGAGAGTTTCCCATTAGATTTTGGTTTTAAATGTTTCTTCTTTTCTTCCCAAGTTTTGACCCCAGGGTGGCCACAGTCACAGAACTGTGAAACAGGCAGCAAATCTCTCAGACAATGCCCGTCCTTGTGGACAGAGGATTGGAAAGGGTCCCTGTGAGCTGAAGACTGTGGGAGGGAACCCTCAGTTTTCCCCATATAGTGTTCCCTACACAACATTCCTGTTACTTCTGCACTTCCTTTTCTGGACGGCAACTCTGGTGATGCAATGATGAGGTAATACGACAGGCAGCTCAAACTCACAAAGATCCCTGTCTCTGTGGCCAGAGGACCTGGAAAATGGGCTCTGCAACCAGAGAGTGGAGGGCAATCATAGAAAGGTAGAAGCGGGACAAGGGGATCTTTAATTCTGCACATGAAATGGAAAGAGTTCTGAGGTGTCCCTGCTCCCCCAGAGCTGCACAGAGCAGGGAAGGCCTGGAGCAGCACAGTATCGGCCTCCCAAATGGATCTAATGTCAGAAGCCTGACTGCTCAGAATGGGAGACAGAATGGCAGAATGAATTTGACTGTCTGCCTGCTAAACAAACAAAATTCCCACCATTCTCCAGTGGAGTTCAACAGGACTCACATCTCACAAAAGAATACTGGAAATGTCCTGCTTATATTCCAACATTGCTTGTCATGTAAAGAACCAGGAAAAATGACCAACTCTCAAGGATAAAGACAATCAATAGATGCCAGTACCAAAGTGATATGGCTGTAGGTATTATCAGACTTTAAAGCATCTACTGTGGCTACAATCCATGAGGTCAGAGGAAACAAACGTCTGAATGAATGGAAATGATTTGGAAGCTGGACATCTAGACACAAGTCTGAAATCCCAGGGAAGAGGGTTACAAGTCTCAGTCAACATAGAAATTTACTGAGACCTAGTCTCTAAAAATTTTTTCAAAGGGCCAAGAAGAAGAGATAACAATCATAAATATATATGTGCCAAATACTCATGCACCCAACTATATAAAACAAACACTAAACAGACATGAAAAGTCAGATAAGCACTGATACAATTGTAATGGGGGAATTCAGTACCCCACTGGCACAAATAAACAGATCAACCAGACAAAAAAATTAACAAAGAAATATCAGAGCTAAACCAAACCTTTGAACAAATGGACTTAGTAGATGTCTACAGAGGGTTCCACCCAACAACAGAATACACATTCTTCTCAGCTGCACACAGGACTTTCTCCAGAACAGACCACATACTAGCTCATAGAATGTGCTTAAGTAAATGCAAAGGAATTAAAATTATCCCATGCATACTATCAGATCATAGTGTAGTGAAACTGGAAATAAATGGCAAAAAAGACTACAAAAACTACATAAGCATATGAAAATTAAAAAATACCCTCCTAAACAACCAGTGGGTCGCAGATGAAATTAAAGAAGAAATTAGACCATTTCTACAATTCAACAATAATGCTAATATGACATATCCGAACTTACGGGACACAGCAAAAGCAATTCTGTAAGGGAACTGAATTCCCACATCAGAAAAACAGAGTGAGCTCAAATAAATAACCTAATGTTGAGCCTGAAGTTTCTAGAAAAAGAAGAGCAAGTTAAATGTGAAGCTTGTATAAGGAAAGAAATTATAAAGAACACAGCAGAAATTAATGCAATTGAGACTAAGAAAACAGTACAAAGAATCAATGAATCAAAGAGCCATTCTTTGAAAGATTAAATAAAACAGACAAATCCTTAATCAACCTTATCAAAAAAAAGAAAGACCCAAATCCATGTAATTAAGAATGAAAAGGCTGAAATCACAATTGATGTTGCATAAATCCAGAAGATCGTCAGTACCTACCTTGAGAACCTGTACTCTCATAAGATGGAAAATTCAAAAGAAATGGACAGATTCCTTGATACCTATGAATTACCAAGCTGAAGCAAGAAGATATAAAAATTCTAAATAATCCAGGATCAGTCAATGAAATTGAAGAAGTAATAAAAGAGCTACCAACAAAGAAAAGCCCAGGCCCTGCTGGATTAACTAATGAATTCTATAAGAAATTTAGAGAACATCTAATGCTGCTACTCCTCAGACTCTTTAATGATATTGAAAGGGAAGCAATACTCCCAAAGCCATTCCTGGAAGCAAGCATCATCCTGCTACCAAAACCAGAGAAGGAGATAACCAAAAAAGAGAACTACTGGTCCATCTCTTTAATGGACATAGATACAAAAATCCTAATTAAGATACTAGCAAACAGAATGCATCTGATCATCAAAAAGATTATATACCATGACCAAGTAGGATTCATCCCAGGGAAGCAAGGATGGCTTAATATATGCAAATCAATAAACGTGATACACCACATTAACAGAACCAAAGACAAAGACATGATCACCACATGATCATCTCAATAGATGCAGAAAGAGCATCTGACAAAGTCCAACACCCATTTATGGTCAAAACCCCAGAAAAAAATTAGAATAGAAAGCTTTGTCTAAATTTGATAAAAGCCATTAGTGGCAAACCAACAGCCAACACCATACTAAATAGACAAAAACCAAAAGCTTTTACTCTAAATCAAGAACAAAACTAGGATGCCCCCTAGTACCACTCTTGTTCAATATAGTTCTGGTAACAGTAGCCAGAGCAACTAGACAAGAGAAAGAAACAAAAGGAGTGTCAAGAGAAAAGGAAAAAGTTGAATTATCATTATTTGTGAATGACATGATACACAACATAGAAAAACCCAAAAGTTCCACCAAAGACTTCTACAATTAATAATCAAATTCGGTAGCAGGATACAAAGTCAACATTCAAAAATCAATCGCATTCCTGTACATGAATAACAAACTCACTGAGAGAGAATTTAGGGAAATAACACCTTCCACAATAGCATAAAGAAAAATGAAATACTTAGGAATCAGTCTAATGAAGGAAGTGGAAGACCTATACATTGAAAACTATAGTACTCTGAAAAAGGAGATGGAAGAGGATATCAGAAAATGGAAAAAAAAAAAAAAGAAGAAGAAAATGGACAGATATCCCCTGTTCTTAGATAGGCAGAAGCAATACAGTGAAAATGGCCATAATTCCAAAACTGTTATACAGATTTAATACACTCCCAATCAAAATACTAATAGCATAGCCCACAGAAATAGAGAAAGCAATCATAAAATTCATATGGAACCAGAAGAGACCTAGAATAGCAAAAGCAATTCTGGGCAACAAGGGTAAGGCAGGAGGCATCACAATCTTTGCTTTGAAGTTATATTACAAAGCTACCATGATAAAGCAGCATGGTACTGGGAAAAAAAAAAGAGACCTAAAGATCAATGGAACAGAACAGAAGATACAGAAATAATTCCAAGCACACTCAGCTTGGAATTCCAAGCACCTTATCTTTGACAAAAGGGCCAAACACCTTCACAGGAAGAAAGGCAGCCTCTTTAATAATTAGTGCTGGGCAAACTGGCTTTCCACATGCCGAAGATTAAATCTAGGCCAGTGGTGGCCAACCTATGGTATGTGTGCCACCATGGGCATGCAGAAGCCTCTCTGTTGGTATGTGAGCCAAGTCACCATGATGTTTTTCCTAAACTAAAACCTCAGTGTTCAGGTTTAATTGTGATGTTGGCACTTTGTGATAAATAAGTGGTTTTGAGTTGCAATTTGGACACTCAGTCTCTAAAAGGTTGGCCATTACCAACCTAGACCCATATCGCTCACTGTGCACTAAACTAAAATCCAAATGGATCAAAGATCTAAATATTAAAGTAGAAACACTTAATCTCCTGGAAGATATAATAGGTAAAACTCCTGAAGACATAGGTGTAGGAAAAGACTTTATGAGCAAAAGCCCAATCGCATAGGAAATATTAGAGAGAATCAACAACTGGGATCACATCAAATTAAAAAGCTTCTGCACAGCAAAAGAAACCACCAACAGAGTGAAGAGACAACCCACACAGTGGGAAAAAATTTTACTGGCTAGTCCTCAGACAAAGGACTAATATCTAGAATTTATGAAGAACTCAAAAACACCAGACCTCCCCCCCCCCAAATTTAAAGACTCGGTCCAAAAATGGGCAGCTGAAACGAATAGACACTTCTCAAGTGAAGAAGTATAAACAGCAAATAAATATATGAAAAATGTTCAACATCACTGTTCATTCGAGAAACACAAACTAAAACAACTCTGAGATTCCATCTCATTCCAGAAAGAGTGGCATCATCAAGAAATCAATCAATAACAAATCCTGGGGAGGCTGTGGGGAAAAAGGAACCCTTCTCCACTGCTGGTGGGAGTAGAGCCTGGTGCAACCACTATGGAAATCAGTGTGGAGATTTCTCAAAAGACTAAAACTAGAGATTCTAGTTGACCCCACTCTTCCTCTTCTAGGGATCTTCCCTAAAGAGTTAAAAGCATCATACCACAGTGATATATGCAGACACATGCTTATAGCAGCACAATTTATAATAGCTAAATACTGGAAACAGTCCCTATGCCCATCAACAGATGAACAGATAAAGAAAATGTAACCAAGAATAGCAAAAACAGTTCTGGGCAACAGGGCCAAGGCAGAGGGCATCACAATCACTGACTTGAAATTATACTATAAAGCTCTAGTGACAAAAACAGCATGGTACTGGCAAAAAGTACAGACCCGAGGATCAGTGGAACAGGTTAGAAGATTCAGAAACAACCCCAAACACACTCAAATACCTCATCTTCGACAAAGGAGCCAAACACCCTCACTGGAAGAAAGATAGCCTCTTTAATAAATGGTGCTGGAAAAATTGGCCTGCCACATGCCAAAAACTAAAACTAGATACATGTCTCTCACCATGTACTAAACTAAAATCAAAGTGGATCAGAGATCTAAACATTAAAACCGAAACACTAAATCTACTAGAAGATAGACTAGGAAGAACTCTTGAAGACATAGGGGTTGGAAAAAAATTATGAACAAAACTCAGACTGCACGGGAAACAGCACAAAGGATCAGTGCTTGGGATCAAATCCTATTTAAAAGCTTTTGCACAGCAAAAGAAATCATCAACAGAGTGGCACGAAAACCCACAGAGTGGAAAAAATTTTTGTCAACCATTCCTCAGACAAAGGCCTAACGTCTGGAATATATAAAGAACTCCAAAAAATCAAACCCCCCAAATTTAGAGACCCAATCCAAAAATGGGCATCTGAAATGAATAGACACCTCTCGGATGAAGAAATACAAATAGCAAACAAATATATGAAAATGTGTTCAACATCACTGGTCATTCAAGAGATGCAAATTAAAACAACGCTAAGATTTCATCTCACGCCAGAAAGAGCAGCTATCATCAAGAAATCAACCAATAACAAATGCTGGTGGGGCTGTGGGGAAAAAGGAACCCTCCTCCACTGTTGGTGGGAATGTAGGCTGGTCCAACCACTGTGGAAATCAGTGTGGAGATTCCTCAAAAAACTACGACTAGAGGTTCCATTTGACCAGCTATTCCTCTGCTTGGTACCTTCCTAGAAGAATTAAAAACATCGTCCACAGGGATATATGTACAACCATGTTTATAGCAACACAGTTTGTAATAGCTAAGTCTTGGAAGCAACCCAAATGCCCAACAATTAATGAATGGCTAAAGAAGATGTGGTTTTTCTATACAATGGAGCATTACTCTATAAAAAAGGATAAATTTGAGATATTTATAGGTAAATAGATGCACCTTGAGAACATACTCTTAAGTGAAATAAATCAGATACACATGAGTACATAGTGAATTGTTTCTCTGATATGAGAAACTGAAAGTGTAAATAAGGACAAAAAAGTATAATAGATACTAAGTAAAAGAAAGATAATATTCAATAGGGAGAAGAATTAGAAAAGGAGGGGGGAAAAAGGAAAGGAAAAATAAAAGAAAGGGAAAAAGGGGAAAAATGTAAATAAAGCTACTACAAATAGGGAAGGGAGGGGGAGTGGAAGGGAGGAGTGGAGAAGGAGGGGAACCAAGATATATCATGTACAGATACAAATTAACTATGATGAATATGATCACTATGTATACAATGTACCAATATATGTTCTTGGTAAATAAAAAAAAAAAAAGAAAGAAAATGCGGCGTTTGTATACAACGGAGTACTACACAGCAATAAAGAGGGATAAACATGAGTCACTTTTAGGTAAATGGATGCACCTTGAGACCATAATTTTGAGTGAAGTAAGTCAGACATGCATTTAAAAACTGCATTGTTTCTCTTTAAGAAAACCAAAGGGAAATAAGGATCAAAATTGAGGATAGATATTGAGAAGTAGGAAGAACATGTTCAAATGGGAAGGGAGGTGAGTGAGCAGGGGCAAGGGAAAGACGGGAAAAGGGATTAAAAAATGACAATGGAAGGAAAAATGAAAACAAAGCTTTTGTAAATGGGGCGAAGAAGAAGGGTTAAAGGGAGGGGTGGGGAATGGGAAAATAAGGAATTAAAATAGATTATGTACAGGTACAAATTCCTTATGATGAATGTGATCATTATGTACAGCCAATATGTACTAATAAGAAAAGAAACTACTAAACGAAACAGAATCAAATGGACATTATAGATACAGAGTTTAAAAATTCAGTACTTCTGTTCAACAGCATAATGTAGAAAGAAAAGACTTAGTGAACTTGAAGGTAAATCAATGTAAATAAATATTCCATCTGAAGAAAAGAAAAAAAAAAGGTTGAGAATAGGGAGAATAACAGCTCCTCAGACCTGTGGGACACTATGAAAGGCTTCTTGGTCATATGATTAGACTATTAAAAGGAAACAGAAGGGAACAGGGGGAAAAAAAAAAGAGTAAGTCGTAAGTTAAAAATCCCCAAATTTGATACGAGACATACATTTTTAGATTTGAGAAGTCTCAGCAAAGCTGGGCAATCTGGTGCATGCTTGTAATACCAGAATTCTGGGAGGTAGCTGAGGCAGGAGGATCAAGAGTTCAAAGCCAGCCTGGGCAACATAGCAAGACCCCCATTTTAAAAACAAAACTTCAGGGAACTCCAAACAGGATAAACTCAACAGCTACAGCAAATTTGACAGAGAAGTGTTTAGCTGGTGTTCTCTCTCAATGTGTCTATTTTGGAGAACACGTACTGTATCAATCTTCGGAAGTAGCGGTCTCACCGCTGTTTAAAACCCACTGTGTGATTATGTAACTTGGCCCACCTTCTCTTTTGCCCCAGATCTTATAAATAGGCTCAGGTATATGGAATATACTTTAGTGCATTATTTATTACTCAGTTTTTTCAGAAACATCATCGCTATCATGTCCTATCTGTCCACAAGTACTTAGCAACTAGGAAGCATTTGTCAATTTAAAAGCTTTAGCAAACCTTGCGCAGCTTCAGCCTTGGGGATTGTGTCATTAAAATTTCCATTAATCCTTCTCGCAAATTCCTCTGAAAATGCCTGGAAATACAAACACAGTTTTGACAATCACACTCCTCAGTTAATGAATGAATTAGACTCCTCAGGGCTTCCGAGCCTGTATACACAATTTAGAAAAAAACCCAAATCACATACTATATAATCCTACTTTTAAAAGTACACATCTAGCAAAGACTGGGATGAGAGGCAAATAAAGAAGTTATGGGTTTTGTTTATATTGTTCAAAGTTTCTGCAATGAAAATGTATTAGCTCCACAATCAGTAAAAATAAATAACTTTCCAATTTGTAAAAAACCACCATGTTAAGAAAAAGATAGTTGCAAGGTCCCACGCATTGTGTCCCAGTGTGCTAGAACATGGGAGTTTTTAGGTTACCCCATTTTTGGACATCTAGAGTTTTACATAAAATTTTAAATTTTAAACGTTAACAACTGATTCAAAAATATTTTTTAAATATCCCAAGTAAATCACATCTTGAAGCTATGTTCAGAACACTCAGCCACTGTTTTGTAAGTGCCACTAAGCCTCCACCTATAAATATCTCAATAAGTTCTGCTAATCTTAAAGTAAAATCTTAAAAGTGTAATAGCCATATATAGAGAAATCATAGTATTTTTGAACAGCATTAAGGCATCTATAAAAATGAATCTTTTTTACAGAATACTTCCAGAGTACTCAGTGTTTGGGAAAGAAAAGGAAGGCTAGAGCTGCCTAGAAAACAGTGAGATTCAAGGGTCAGGGCTGAGTCACAGAACTCACACCCTGTCCACCCGCCTTCCATCCAAAAATGCTCAGCACTGCATGTCTCTAATCGTGGCTGCTTTGTGTGTAAATCTTATCTCCCAAAGTAATTATAATTCATAGGAAGGAAAGTATGTGCTACATCCTTGTTCCTAACATAGTGCAAGTCACAGGGAGATGGTTTAGACTCCTTCACTGAGTAGAAGTAATTGTAATTATGCAGGCCAAGGAAATGGACCACATAAATGCAGGTCGTTTGGCTGTCTGAGTAAGATGTAGGTTTGATTTACTTGCTTCCAAGGAACTTAAAGTTTGTGTCTAGATCCAGAAAAAAATAAAAGTATGACCTAAAAAATCCAGATGGTCCAATGACTGATCCATGGACATCTCAGGTTTCTGGCTCCAATCTGTTAAATTCCTGCAATATCATAGAACTTTTCAAACATTCAGTGCCATCTAGTCTACTGGATTATGGAGACTCGTAGGGCAGGGATAAGGGCTGAAGTGTCTCTTGCTCTCCAAGACACCGACTCTAGGGCCTTGCCCACAGCTGATGTCCTGAAACCTGAGCTGACTGACAGACCGAACACAGTTTTTCCTAACTCTCCTACTCACATGGGGATGTGTAGATTCATTCCAACTATATTCTTCACTTATAATCTACTGCATTCCCAGCAATAGAAACAGAAATCACTTGTATCCCATCCTGACATTTCTCCATTGATAAGACCACAGCTACACTTTTATCATGACAATATGTATTAAATTTTACATGTCCACGTGAAAGGGAATCCTATATACTGAAAGAGTCTTAAGAAATATGTTGCCAGGCATGGTGGTGCATGCCTGTAATCCCAGCACTCAGGAGGCTGAGGTAGGAGGACTGCTGCAAGTTCGAGACCAGCCTGGGCCACATAGTACATAGTGAGTTAAAGACCAGCTGGGACTATATAGCAAGACCTTGCCTCAAAAACCTTAAAAAAATAAAAACGAAAAGAAGAAAAAGATGAAGACGAAAAAGAAGAAGAGGAAGAAAAAATATGTCAATTCCATTGCGGTATATAAGTCTACTTTGGATTCTGACTCAAACACAAATCTAGAAAGACAAACATTTATGAGATAGTTGGAAATTTGAACATTGACTCCATTATCAAGTAAAGAAGTCAGAGTCAATTTATGTTTGCTGTGATATAGCATCGTGGTTATGTTACTCTTTAAAAAATAATCCAGATAAAATCTGGATAATACAGAATCTGTTATAATACAGATAAAATTGTATGTGTGGGATTTGCCTGAAAATAATGAGAGGAAGGGAAGGAAGTGGGGACAGAGATCAAACATACTGGCCACAGGCTGATAATGGGCTGAACCTGAAAGGCACAAAGGAGTTCATGAGACTATTTTACCTAATTTTGTGTGTGTTTCAAATTTCCTGGAATAAGAAGTTAAATTTTTTTCAATGTCCATAATTTTCCTTGATACTTGTGGTGCTACAGCTAGTCAACACTATTCTCTTACTTTCCTGTCTGAGGAACACGTGAAAGAAACACTATTAGCCCAAGAACATATTTGACAACATCAGGCTCCAAACCAAGGTTGCCAGAATAATCAGAAATGAGTGCAGACCTTACCTGAATATTTTCACGGTCACTTGGGTGCAGCAGAAAGTGAACCTCCTGTAAAGCTTTCAGCTGCTTTTTGCTACTAAATTTGAGCACTTCTGAAAAGAGTAATTCAGCAATTACAGTTTTTGGATATCCCAAATTTCCTGTTCCTATTGCTGGAAATGCAATTGATTGTAAAGACAGTCTTTCAGTGATCTCCAAACAGTCTCTGATTATTTCTTTCATGATCTGAAAAGCACAAAGCACAGCCTTATACATCTTGCCTAGAAATGAGAGTCGGAACCAAAAGAATGAGAATTTAGCAACTTTGACTGTGATCTCTGTCTACACCGTTTTCCTTTCAATAGAGGTTAAAAGTAGCAATAATAAGAAGAAAACAATAAGAAGAAAGAAAAACAACAGGAAGAAAAGAAAAGGAGAATAGGAGAGGCCCACTAAAACGATTCAAACTCACTCAACCACTATTAGTAATTTCCATTAATATTCTTGTTACCATGAACGAAACAAGAAAGTGACAATTGTTCATTTCCTTGTCTTCCACCCTCAGGCCCTCAAGTCACTTTCCTCCTGAAGTAGTATAGTTTTCAATAGTTCTTCCCTGGCCCCCAATAACTAATGAGTACAACAATCCATTCATATTACCTGTCCCCCGAAATCAGCTACCGCTCAAAGAAATGGCCATAATGATAGAACAGAACCTGCCAAAAACTGGCAGAAGAGAAATAAGGTCTAAACCATAGTATACTGAAAGAAGAGTCCAAAGGGCTACCCGGACCCTGCAGAATTTAAAACTAGGCCCTACCTTTAGATCAGACCTGTTGTCATTTCTCCATGGTGGAGCCACCACGTGAAGCACACGCCGGCACTGCAGACGGCAGCCACCAGTTTGGAGAATCGTGCCCAGGTCCACAGTTACCCCTTGTCGAGCTGCGTCCAGCTCCGTCTGGATACCTGGCCCCGCTTTTTCCAAGAGGGCCCGAGAAAGGGGCCCTTGGTTGAGTGCAAGATTCGAAGGAATGGAGTTGACAACAACATGGGTCTTAAAGACAAAACCAGAGATTTGTTTCAAAGTCTAACAGAAGGCATTCATCAGTGACAACCACATGCGCGCAACGGGGCTCGGCGTAATGAGGGTGCAACCAAGATGATTAAGGTTTTGGAAACTGAAATACTAACCCAGGACAGAGCGTTATTAAATATGTATTTGAGAATTCCAGAACAAACGACAGCTGCCAAAAATAATACATAAATGATACGGGATCGCTGAAGGAATCCAGAAGAAGGCCCCGTAAGGGCCGGTGAGGACGCCGTGCGTGATGTGGGGCCTGAGAAATGGGAGGAGTTGCAGCAGGCGGACAGCAACAGGGAACAGCACGAACATACTCACGGGAGACTGTGAGCTCGGAGCAGGTTAGTTTGACCTGGTCAAGAGCTTCTGCAGCCAAACGTTGCCAACCAGGCTGGACGCGTTACCCGGGGTGGACTGCGGGAGGCCACTTCAGGTGCCCCACCACCTGGATGCCACACAGACAGTGAGCGGCTGTGGAAGCTTGTGCATCAGAGGGAGCATGCAAGCAGATTAATCAGGCTGCACTAGACAGCCCAGAAGAGAATAGGAATGCGACGCCTCCTGCATGGGTCACCAGGAATGATGCCCGGCAGTCCGTTACTAATATCAACACTGGTAATTTCCACTAATATTCAGTGTCAAGGGGTTAGGATGGAACCCATTCCCAGTCCTGACTCTTGTTTAGAAGAGTATTTTACCTGCTGGTTTTTAAACACGACAAACAAAATTATTTTAATATTTTAAAATAGCACAACGGTCAAGAACCAGAATAAATTCCAATCCTATCAATTGCTAGTTGTGCAACTTGGGCAAGCTACCTAAAGCCTCTAAATCTCATTCCCTCATCTGGGAAGTGAGAATAATAATCCTAGAATCTACTTCCTGGTATCAAATGAGAAAAACGCACGCTGAACACTTGGCACTGTGCTTAGCACAAAATAATAATTCATGTGAGCTGCAGCTCTCATAATTATTACTTAAGCTTATTGTAAGTCAAAACTAATTAATCTTCTCATTCACCTCTTTTTTTTTGGTGCTGGGGATCGAACTTGGGGCCTTGTGCTTGCCAGGCGAGCACTCTACCACTGAGCTAAATCCTTGGCCCTAGATCACTGTTTTAAACTAAGAGAAAAGATTTTTTTTTAAAGTAACATCTTGTACAAAATAGGAGAAAACTTGGTCCACAGAATGGGATAAAATATTGGTACATCAGACATCGCAAAAAGAACACACATCCAAAATATATAAAGAATTCAAAAACAAAGAAATTTAAAGGTAGACAAAGGATCTAAACAGGCACTTCCTCAAAGAAGATCTAGAAACATCCTAAAAGCACATGAAAAGATGTTCAGTATCATTAGTTATTAGGGAAATGCAAAATGAACCACAGTAAGATACAAGTTCACACTCACTGGGATGGCTATAATTTTTTTTTAAAAAGCTTTAGGATAGCAGTGCTTGGAAAGGATGTGGAGAAATCAAAACTCTCAACATTGTTGAAAGGAACATCCAATGGTGTCTTGACCGTGGGAAACTATTGCAGTTACTCAAAGTTCAGCACGGAGTTACCATGGGAACCGGCCCTTCAACTCCTGGGTACACACTGAAGAGAAGGGAAACAGTCATTCGGAGTTTTGTGAATATAGCTTCATAGCAGCATCACTCATAAAGTCAAGGAGTGGGACGATCCGAATGTTCACTGAGTGACACATGAATAAACAAAATAAACAAAACTCTATTCCACAGTATGGAATAGAGTTCAGCTAGGAAAAAGAACAAAGCACTGATACAGCTACAATGCAGATGAGCCCTGAAAAGGTTTTGTTCTGTGAAAGAAGACAGTAAGAAGACCATGAGTTGTATGATTCTATTTATATGAAATTTCCAGAAAGATGAATCTATTAAAAAAAAAAAACCCAGAAGGTAGGTGAGTGGTTGCCTGGGGTCTTGGAGATGGGGAAGTGGGGGGATGGAATGGGCAGGGATTGATAATGGGCATAACTTGTCTTTCTGAAGGGACAAAAGCGTTCCAAAATTAGTCTGCAGTGGTGGTCTCACTGTATACTCGGATTGGTATGTGAGTTATATCTTAATAAAGCTCTTTAAACAAAAAGGAGGTCGGTTGATCATGACTACTGAACAATTTTCAGTCTTTCTCAAGAGAATTATACTGTAGGAATATGCTGAAACAGGAACAGTGTTTGGGTTAAAATAGTTTCAATTCTATCACCTTCAGCTGGTAGTGGTGGCACATGCCTGTAATCCCAGCACTTGAGAGGCTGAAGCAGGAGGATCGCCCCGAGATCAAGGCCAGCCTGAACTACATAGTGAGACTCTGTCTCCAAAACAAAACAAAAAAATCTAGCTCATTCCATTTAATATCATGTAAAGCATATCCAGCCATGTGCTGTTTACAGTGAGGATAAGCAACAGTTAGTGGACCCAGTGGTGATAATTTAGGACTCTGGTCTTGGTCTTTGAATAAAACATTCAGGGTCGATTAAAATTTCCACTAAGCCAGATGTGGTGATGCCTGTCTGTGATCACAGCACACAAGAAACTGAGGCAGGAGGATCGCCATGAGCTCAGGCCACCATGAGCTACACAGTGAGTTCAAGACCAGCTTGAACATTGCAAGACCCTATCTCAAAAATACCAAAGCAAACCAAAGTGGAGGAGAAAAATGAAGAGCCACGCTCCCTGGGGTCGCGGAGGGCGTTCAGCCTCCTCTGGGCCACAGGCTCCCTTTGGCAGAACCTCTGAGCCGGCAGAGGGTGGCTGGAGCTGATAAGCCTGGAAGATACACCCACGGCCGGCTATCACATATGGAGACATGGCGACTGGCTGGTAGAAAAGTACTGTCCTGTGCCTGATGCTGCTGCCGCTGCCGCCCCCCACTCCTGGCCAGTGAGCACCCCCACCCCGAACCCTATCATCCTCTGATAAAAAAAAAATACAGTCTGGCACAGAGGAGGGATCCAGAGCCTGCTGTTCTGATTAGTTAGAGCCTGTGCGGGAAGAGCATCAAATACTTTCAAAAACTGGTATCAGCTCCTAACCACACATTCACTCACCACCTACAAGAATCGTTCCTACGTGACACCGGATACCTGGACCTTGCTCAGGCCCACTCAGCCTTCTCCCCCTGCAGAGGACCAAGACACTGCTGCTGGGTGCTGAGGGCCTGCAAACTGGCCCCTAAGCTCTCGTCACTCAGCTCCCCTGACAAAACCCCCGTCTTCCGCTATGGATTTTCATATTTACTGGAACCTGAGTGATCCGGTCTTAATACCCGTTCAAGTCCCACAGTCATCTAAGGAAACCTGTTTCAAGGCAGGGACGGAGGGCGATGGATTCTCTCCCTGGATGCCATCCCTCTGTCCTTGTCTCCCCTTGGCACTCGATGAGAGTGCCACACACTAAGTGGCGTCAGAGCACCCAAGTGGTGTTCTGAAAGAAGGGACACTCACAGTAGCATCCTGTACGCCCTTTATCACCAACAGGATCTTCAGGCCTTCCGGGGCTGTGAGACATGCAATTTCCTCTGATGTCGCGATAGGTTTTGCTGCTGGTCCACTGGGCAGGGAAGTGGTATTGGGCTGGGACGCTCTATCGGGCTGGGACGCCAGATCAGGCAGTGGGCATTTAAACACAGTTTTCACAGCTGCAACAAAAGCCTCAGCTCTCTTCTCCAATGAGTCTATAAGGTAAATCTCTTTCAAGGTGCACCCATCGCGCCTATGTTGGATGCTCTCCTTGATGGACAGAACAATGGCCTCCACGCACTGGCGCAAGGGAAAGCCAAAGATTCCAGAACTAATAGCGGGAATGGCTATGGACTGGCACTTGTGTTTTTCTGCTAAAAGAAGACTATTTTCCACAGCTTTTTTTAACAGGGACACGCACCTCAGGGTGTCATGTTCAACCCAGCGGGGCCCTACTGCGTGGATCACATGGTGGCAAGGGAGCTTCCCCGCCTTCGAGATGACCACATTGCCAGGTAGGAGCCGGCCGTCCCTCTTCACTATCTTGTCACAGTCCGCTTGAAGTTCCGGGCCGGCTGCTTTTAAAAGTGCAGCAGCGAGGCCCGCAACATGCTTGAGGTCCTCATTCGCTGCATTCACCACCACATCGACAGGAAACTGAGTCAAGTCACCCTGCTGGGCGATCAGCATGACCCCAGGGGCCACCTCCCTCCGGACGAAGCATTTCTGCTCACCGGTTTTGCCTCCCACTTTCTCTTCTTCATTCTCCAGGAGTTTAATGAAACAACCATATAACCGCCTGACCTCACCTCTGCAAAACTGGACTTTATCGAGGAAGAACTGCCTGGCTCCGGGTTTGTCAACAGAGACGCTTTTGACAAAGACAGACTTTTCCGCTTCCCTGACAATGTTCATACCCTCTAGCACTTGGCTCTTGGAGCCAATTAGTAAAATGCCTTTTTGTTTGTTCTCTGGATTGAAAACTACCCGCACATTTACCTTCTTTATTTTTGGCCAGAGTAGCTTCTTTTCTGACTTTAAATAGTCTATAACCAAGGATGTCTTTATTTCAATCAGTCTCTCTATTTTCATGTTTTTTTCCAAGAAGTCAAAAATCAAGCTGTAGATCTCGTTTACTTCTTTCTCATGGCCGGCCACAACGACTTCAGCTGGGCCCTCTGTGGTTAACTCACTGATTACCATGTTTGTGGAGGAATTCGATTTCTTTTGCAAATTGCCAGCGAACTTTTTCCATTTGCTGCTAGTAAGAACCTCCTTGTCTTCAACTTCAATGCGCTTGTAATTTAAGGCACTGAGCATTTGTTTTTCAGCTTCCACCAGGACTTCAGAAGAACAGCTGGTTAAGAGCACCGTTGTATCCTTTAGCTCATAAACGGAAAGATTTTTTTGTGCTATAAAGAAAGACTTAGAAAATTTTGGGGGGTCTACTTGCTGCAAAAACTGGAAGACCTCAGGAGAGACCTCAATAGTTTTGTTAGCCATAGTGTACAGCTTTTCTTGGATTTCACACTTTACTCTGTACACATCCGTGCAGGGTCCTTTAAGGCACAGGTTCTGAGTGTCTGCATCGTAACAAATCTCCATCTCCGGGCACGATGTGCGCACCTGCTCCAGAATACCACCGTGGTGCAAAAGAAAATGCTTTTCTGAAGAAATGGCCACTTTTTCCTTCAGGCTTTGCTCTTCCCTCTGTATTTTTTGAGTTGTTCTTTCTATTATTTCCTTGATTTGTGGACTAACATTTTGGACATCTTCTGATTTTCCTGCTAAGGTTACAGTCTCTGTAGATGTATCAAACTCGGTCAAAATCCTGTCATTTTCTAAGTCATTTCTGATGGTGTCCCACACCACAGGAGCCACCTTAAATGAAGTAACTGCAAATTTAGCCCTGATGGTAGACAGCACTGTAGAAGCGTCTTTCTGCCATGTCTTGATTCTTCGTCTCCCTTGGCTGACCAAGGTGGCTGCGGGTCTGATGATAATTTTCCTGTCGAGTTGGGACCATGTTAGCTCACAGTGATAATGACTCATTTCATCATTTAGCTCCTTAATCAAGTGGTTCTTTTTCTGAAAGAACTTCCATAAAGGCAGATCCAGCGACTCTTGGAAGGGTGCTGGCAGCCTGATCAGAGGCTGTTCCTCTCCATACAAGGCTGTGCCCAAAGATGTATAGTAGGGGAAGACAGACAGCGGCATTTTATTGAAGTTGTGTTTCTTGGCCATGACGGTATCTAACACTTTAAAAGCAAAAGAAATTAAAAAAAAAAATAAGATAATTGTTCTGATATCTGTTTCAAATGAAAACAAAACTCTTCCCATTCCACGGGAAAAGAAAGCCTAATGTTTATAGAACTCGGATGACACATTATTAAAATGCAGCTCTGCTTCCAAAGTACTCAAATATAGTTTGATGTATATTAATGGTGCACAGTTAGCCTCTGTTTAATGCAGTAATGACTTTTAGCCGAGTCAAGTTGAAATTCTGTTAAACTCTACTTTCTGTTTTTCTGATAGCATGGAATATATCGCCACCACACTAAGAAACAGATAGGAGTTTGGTCACAAGCATGGAGATGATGTTTGCTGCAGTGTAAAGAATATTTTGGTGCTTAACGTGAAGTTCTTTTGAGTAGCATGCTATTTTTTCCTTCTCCAGCATCATAATTTTAGCTTTGATGGTTGACTCTGTGTCTGTGTGTGTATTTGTGTCTGCATGTGTATGTGTCTGTGTCTGAGTGTATGTGTGTCTGTGTGTGTGTGTGTGTGTCTGTACTCTTTTTCTCCTGAGCCCTGCTTCATTTTGTGTTGTTAGGAGACATCATAAGAAAGGGAATCAGAATGAGAACTGCTAATAATTTGGATTAAAATAGCATCTATGGTGAAAAAGATGTTAAAAATAACTGCATTGTGTGTGCTTGGTTCCCAGGGCTGGTGTCAGGCATGATGGAAATAATGTGGTCTTCAGAGGCCCAAAGGTACATGCCCTTAGAGGCTCGGCAGCTACATGGTACCAGTAGCCCCCTAGCATTTGAGCACCACCATGCGCCAAGCACTTTGCACATATTACTTCATTTAATTCTCACAATATTCCTGTAAGGTAACTAGAAATGTCACACCTACTTTACAGGTGAGAAAACAGAAGGTTCGGTGGGTTAAAGTGACTTACCCAAGATCACAAAGCTAGTAAGCACCAAAACCAGAATTTGAACATTTATCCGAACCAAGAACTACCAAAGACGTCAACTTAAATGCCTTCAAGTCACAGTGTAAAGAATATGCGCCGAATGATGATCTTGGCAGGTAAAGGAGGATGTAGGAGCACTTTATATGAACCATGTATGTTGCTGAGGGTCTTTACCGAAACTTGTTGAAATTAATTTCAGGATCTATGTGGATGGTTAAAATACAGATCATCTCTTTCTAAATACATTATTTCAAAGGTTTCAAGAATGCTATCAGTCTGGGTGTGGTGGTGCACATCTGTAATCCCAGCACTCAGGAGGCTGAGGCAGGAGGATCACCACAAGTTTGAGGCCAGCCTGGGCAACATAGTGAGTACAAGGCCAGCCTGAATTACACAGGGAGACTCTTTCTCAAAAAACCAAAAGAATGATATAGTTTTTCAGTCCATTATAGGTGGAGACTCATGAGAGAATCTCTTTTACGTTTCAAAAACTTGATGTCCTTCTCCAAAGTTTGAATCACCGGCCTCCCTAAGCCTGGTATTCCAGAAGGACAGATGATTAGCTCCATTTCCAATGTATGAATAAGCAAGTCAAGTGCGTCAGAATTTAACCAACTGCCAGGATCTGCTTAAAATGGCACAGTTTATACCAGGTGTGGCAGGTGGGGATATACTACCTTTTTTGTCACAAAATTCAATCAGAGCTGAACTCTCTTCAGGAAAACATTCAACATGGGCCACGCGTCCCCCTCCTTGGAAAGGGTTTTCAAAGAAAAGCTGTAACTGGTACTCATCAACACCAGGGGGCAGGTTTTCAACCCGGATTGTTTTTGTCTCTTCCAAAAGTCTTGGAGACAGTTCAAGTTGTTGAATTAAATGGTGTCTGGCACAATCATGAACAAATTTCACAGCCTCTGCAAAAGAAAAAACATTAGACAATTATATGGGGTGTTTTCTGTTTGTTTTGGTGTATGTGTGTGCATGTGCATGTATGTGTGTGTGTGTGTGCGCGCGCGCGCGCACACACACCAAGGATCAAGCCTAGAGCCTTGTGCATGTTAGGCAAGCACCCTATGACCAAGCTATACTCCCAAGCTTCTTGTCCAGTTTTTTAAATCTCAGTCTCATTCACCCTCAGGACTCAGCCTAACTATCTGTTTCAAATGAATCAGTGTTGCTGGTGGCCCATGTCTTGCCAAGCACTGTGCTAGGTTGGAGATACAGATAAAGACAAATCCTTGTCGGTTCATTATCCAGGTAGGAGGAGGTCTGAAAAGCAAATGAATTACATACTGTGGAATCAAATGAGGATGAACTAAGGTCTCTGATCTGGGTTTTGAAGGGTGAAGAGGGGCTTGCCAGACAGGAAGGGAAGGACACATGTCAGACAGAGGGACAGCAGCAGCACAAAACAGCTCAGTGTATTTCTGGACCTGGTGGACTGGTACTGCAGAAGCACACCCTTCACAGGAGTGAGACGAAGCCACCTTGGTCGGGCCCCCTTTCCTCTGCTTTCCCATAGCTTGTTGCTCATTGAGAGAGACAGCTTCTCGTCTTTTACCTTCACTATTTGTTTGCATTCGGGCCTGAGTTTGTCAAGAGCAGAGACTACAATTTATTCAGGTTCATCCTCACAGCACTTAGATCAGTGCCTGGCACAAACAGTAGTGGGAGCCACAGTTTGGATCTGCAAGTGCCCATAAGTTAAAGGCTTGGTCCCTAGCCTGGCATTATTGGGAGGTGGCAGAAATTTTAAAAGGTGGGGCCTAGCAGGAAGTTTTCCAGTCAGGGGACAGTCGGATCCTGACCCCTCTTCTCTCTCTTTTGGCCACACGGTGGACAGTTCTGCCATGTGCTGCCACCAACATGTACTGCTTAGCCACAGGTCCAAAGGCAGCAGGGCAAACCCAATGGACTTAACCCTCAAAAACTGTGAGCCAAAATAAACCTTTTCTTTTGGTATGTTGGTTATCTTGAGTATTTTTTACAGTAACAGGAATCTGATTAACATTAGGTGTTCAAGATTTTTGACCAATGAGCAAAAGCAAGTCCATTTAGATTACCCTTATAAGAAATAATAAACTGGCCAGGTATAATGGCACACACCTATAACTCCAGCACTCAGGAGGCTGAGGCAGGAGAGTCACAAGTTTGAGGTCAGCCTGGGCTACATAGTGTGTTCAAGGTCATCTTGGACTACAGAGCAAGACTCTGTCTCAAAAAACTAAAATAATAATAGAAATAAATGTGAAATAAGAATAACCCTATTTATTAATCTCTTACCATGTCTTAGGTGCTATGCTAAGTGCCTTTCAAACATTAGCTCATTTAATCTTTATAGAAACTTTAGTAGGTATTATTATCCTAATTTTATTTTATTACAATGCTGGGAATCAAACCCAGGGCCTCTTACATGCTAGGCAACTGCTCTGCCACTGAGCTACCTCCCTAGCCTGATCCCCATTTTATAGATAAGGAAAGTGAGGCGCAGAGAGACTAGTACCTTGGCCAGCCTTGTATAACCTTGGCAGAGCTAGGATTTTGACTTCATGATCTCTCTTCTTAACTGATCATTCCATAGCCATGACCATGGGCTGGGGAGGACTCAGAAATGGAAACTTTCCTTGTTTTAGGTGGGGATAGCGCCTCTCCCACTCATTTACTGTATCACATGCACTTACTCATGCCTGTACATGTGAGTGACCACCAAAGTACTAAGGAGAAATATGGTAAAGTGGATAAAAGAAGCAGCTGTAGAAGCAGACTGCCTGGGTTCAAGTCCAGGTCTTGCACTTATTAGAGCCTTTGTGCCTGTGTCTCCCCAGCTGTGCACTGAGGGTAATAAGAGTAGTCTGATAAGGTTGTTGAAAGGAAGAAATAAATTAATACATGTAAAAAGCTTAGCATTGTGCCTGACTTATTTTAAGCACTATGTAAGTGTTTGTTATTATTATTATCTTCTAGGAAGTCCAGTTTGGAAACATCAATATTTACTTCTCCCAAAGGGATATGTGAAAATGCTGACTCCAAATGAAGACTTCAGGTTCCTATTTGATTTTTTTTTTTTTTGTGGTACCGGGGATTGAACTCAGGCCCTTGTGCTTGCAAGGCAAGCACTCTGACCACTGAGCTAAATCCCCAGCCCCTCAGGTTTCTATTTGAATCTCTCTCTCTCTCTCTCTCTCTCACACACACACACACACACACACACACACACACACACGAACTCATACAATAAAACTCAATCTATTAAACATACTAGAATTTGTTTTCAAAATGTATTTGCTTCTATTTCAAAAGCAAGCAAGCAAACAAGCAGGCATATGTATTAACTTGGAGGCCTCTTTTACCGCTACCACAAAAGGTCAAACTTTCACAGATGTTCCATTAACTGGATGTCCCAAATCCCAAGGTGTGGTGCAAGAAGACAGGCCGATAAAATGGCACGTGAACTTACCTGTATGTTTTTTAAAAGTAACCACAGCAACGTCAAAATCCCGTATTACTTGCACCTGAAAGTCATCACTGGTCAGGCCACTTACATTCTCCACTAACAAAGTCAACATCAGCTCGGTCATGTTTGCTTTAAAATTTTCAAATGCCACCAAATTGGAAACATTTTCATGTTCTTTTGGGATTTCTTCCATTTTTTCTGATCTACTATTGAGAGAGAGTTCTGCATCCGGTTCTTCTGACACAACTGATTTTAGGGGAACAGAAAGGAGATATAAGATGTTCTTTATCTACCATGGTCTTAGCAAAGTCGATAATCATAAGGCATCCCACTGTCTTTCCAAACATCTTGGCTAACTCAACTAAAAACAGACCTTGGACAGCTTTTTCTTGCTTTATTTCAGTAAAAACAAAATTTACTTTCCATTGTCCATTATTAGTATTATTATTTTCAGTTCAGTTTTATCACAGCCTTTTCTGCCTTGTCCATCTGAGGAACCTCCCTTATCCTTCATAGCCCTTCTCATCTATTTCTATCACAGCACTACATTAAAATTATAGAACTAAGCTTCTCAAAATTAAGGGATATGTTTATTCAGCCTTGTACTGCTGGCATGTGGTGTACAGCTGAAACTCAGTAAATGTTTGCTGAATTGGAGACCTACTGCTTGGCTCACTGGAGGAAAGAAAGAATATCCAATAATATACACACACACTCATGCTAAATAAAAAATAGTTTAAGAATTAAATAACAGCACAGCACTAAAGAACATAGGTATGAACAAAAAGAATGAGTACTAGGCTAGGGATGAGGTTATATGTGCTCAATCTCTGACTGCCACTATTTTGCCACATGACCTTGGACAAGTCTCTAAATTATAAAATGAGAACATCGGTCTATGTGAACGGAACAGTAAGAGTCTTTCGAGCAACGTAGTTTTATAACCCTGTGACCTTCAGCAGTTTCTTTCTGAAGGAAGCATGGCAAATAGCCAAATAAAGAGCATCCAAGAGCATTCCAGGAGTCCAAGAAATAAATGAAGGGTAGGGCCACTGTGCAAAAGTGTCTGTGAAGAGGGAAAGGTGCAGGCCATGAAAGGTGTATAGAATTAGGAAGACAAGTGGAATGAAAGCTAGGCTAGATCCAGAAAAGTAGGCTAGATCCAGAAAAGTAAGCTAGATCCAGAATGTGTCCCAGCCTATATCTTGCAGTTGGTGATAAAGGTGAGTTGTGGGTGGTTTCCACGGAAAGCACCATGGAATGTTTAGAAACAGTGCAGTGGACTGCTCAGACCAAGGAAAAGGTGTCAGAAACAGAGATTTGGGAGAATGCCGGATTTGGGAAAAAGATTACTGAGGAAGACTTTTATATAAATTAGCAGGTCTCTGTGTCCAGCCCATGGGAAAGATTAAAGGGAGATGCCTGAAGTTTCTAGAAGGTAAGAGACAAACTGGTTGTATACTTCAAGAAAAATTATAGAGTCACACTGATTTGTGGAGGAGGAGGACACACGTGGCTTCAGACATGGTGGCTCTGGCTTACCAACAGGAAGGTCAGACAGAAGGTCTGGAATTTGGAAAGGAGCCCAGACCTGGGTTATCGATTTGGAAATTCCACATTTGCTAACCCAGGTGAGCAGGACTTCTCCGTCCCTGCCCTTGTCTCTTCTCCAGGACCTTCTGATTGCTGGCTTCTGCCTTTCAGGCCCAGCCCAACTAAGCTTACCCTGGAACCGGACACTGACTCCATGCTCACATTCCATGATGCTGGTGTGTGCCCATCCCTGAGTTTCCAACTCTTGCAAACTTCTGAGTTTTTAATTTTCTGCATTGAATATCAGGCATGCCTAATGCATTCATGGTATTACTCTCCACCCACAGTTTGCTCAGTTCTGAAACTGTTTATCCCATTCCAATTCCTTTCAAGAGCCTTAGGGTCAGGATTCAGTGTGGAGCAACCACTGAACAAAAGACCTCTTCTTCCTCTACTAGAGGGGGCAACTTAAAGATCTAGTTAAGACCACCTATTTAAAACCACACAGCTTCCTAGCTGGTTACTATCTTTGGAGTTTGGGTCAGTAAAAACAGGTTAGAAAATGGGTCTAAAATCTCCATGGTTGGAGAGCGGCTGGGTGGATCTGCCCGAGAATACAATTAGAGTTTTAAGCAACACTGCTAGCACATCAGTTAAGACAAAGTTAGGGTAAAATTTATAGAACCATGAAAAACAAAGCCTTCATTAAATTTCAGATCCAGGAATATACAGTAGTGTAAGTGTACATATACAAGTAGCTACTTCCTGGTCTAAAACTGAGCTTGAGGGTACAGCATTTAAAGTATCTTCCAAGAAAATGAGAAGGCTTTAAGGGGGGGGGGGGTCACAATAAAAAAACACTGGGAGCTGATGAGCCAATTCCAAATCTAGAAGATGGAAAGCAGGAATTAATCTAAAGACACAAAAAGATTCTTATATCATAAGAATTTTAAGTTTCATAAGAAAAGATGCTTACTGGATTCTACAGTGTAATCATAGGTCCCTATTAGGTAAAGACAATCTGCATGTTCCTAATCACTAACCAGTCATTTTTCCAGGTGATACAAGCTCTCATTCTGCCACCATTTTTGAAGAGAATGTTGGCAGGAAACTAGACACATGCTTATGATCAGTTTAATTTTAGAGGACAATGTTTTTCAGAATGTCTTTTTCTCTAAGATGTGGGTACATGTATCACTTTATCTTTCTTGCTAGGCTCACTCAACATAGTTCCTCATTTTTGCCCCTTTATAACAACAAGCTTAATCACAAAAACTCCTTGCTTCTTTAGTAACTGTCAGGCGGCACCACGGGCCAACGCCAACAGTTCATTAAGCAGCAGAGTCCACAGAAGCTGCTTTGCCCCTTCGGCAGGGGAGACCAGAAGAGCTGGGGGGGTCCCCCACACCTTGAACCCCCTCTGGGAAGGTGGAGTCCAGAGGACACAGCCCAAGCATCCAGTGCTCACAAAGCAGTGCTAACTGACTTAACCATGCACGGAATCAGAAACCTGTCCTGCCTGTTCTTGCTTCTCACTGGCCACCTGGGCACACATAGCTCTAGAGTTCAGTGTACCGGCACCTCCCAGGCACTTTTCTGCCCTCTACTCAACTGCAGGACATTTCCCAGTCTCCAGAGAGAACTGTTCGGTCCTTTGGACCTAACCCCCGAGAGCCCAGGGGGCGCCCCCAGCATCTGGCCTCTGCGCGGCTGGCTGCAAGTGTGAGGATCAGGCTGCACAAGGCAGCTCCCAGATGAGCAAACTCTGTGCTGTGCATTTCAACAAGAGAGGACACGACAGGGTCCCTAAGGGCCTTCTTTAATAGAAACAAAACTGCAGTGAAGGTCAGCGTCATTCTGACTGACACTTTACCTGCTTCTTTGACATCTTCTTTGGTCTTGGATTCCTGAAACCAAGACAATAAAGTAAAATTAATATATTGCGAACAATTTCTTTGTAAGAAAATGACCCTGTGATCACCCTGGAGATGTAGAGTAAATAGAAACCATAATGAAAAGCTCCAGTAATGGGGCTCTTGCACACATCTGGGGCCCCATGTCATAGCATATCCACTCGCCAGTCACAACAATCACTGGTAAAAATGAGACGTGAATAACAGAAAGCCCAATTTACACCAAGTGGGAATTTTATTTTTGTTTTTTGAGTTAGGACCTCCCTAAGTGGTACAGGCTGGCCTCAAATTCACAATCCTCCTGTCTCAGCCTCCCAACTGCTGAGATTACAAGCGTGTGCCACCGCACCCAGCCCCGTACCCAGTGTCTGGGCTACAGAGTGAGACCTGAGTCACACAAAGAACTTAGGTCATGATATTTTTCCCATTTAGCATTTACTGTTTACAAGCAGAATTGTTCCAGGACTTCAAAGATGTCATTTCGTTTATGCCTCAGAACAATCTGACAATTTATCTTACAATTAAGGAAATAATACCTGCAGTATGGATCACTGTCCCCTCAAGATGATGTAAAAAGAAAAAAAAATAGCAAATTTCAGGTTATAAAAAGCCAAGATCAACAGATACAAAATTTTATATCCTAAACCAATGATGGCAAAGCTTTTAGAGCTTTCAGTGAACAGCCTGCGGCAGCATGGATGCTGTACGTTTACCGCTACTGTCCTAAACCAACACTGTCGCAATCCCTACAGTTTGCTTTTTCCAAGTGTCTAAAATCAAACAAAAGTGCCTCCTTCTCCATTACTCCACACTGCCTCATCATTGACCTTGCTCCCTCCATGTGTGTTGCCCACTCTTCTCACTCCGGTTTGATTTATACTTCTCATTCTACTCTATCTCCTCTGCTGAGCTTCCACCCCATACACCTTGAGAGAGCACACTGAATCCCTTTGGACTCCTCAAGTTTACTTACATCTGTTGAAATTTTCTCCTCAGAGACTGGGGCTTCATCTGGAGTGGTGGGCAGCTGGACAGTTAACTGGAATGTCCCTTTTCCTGGCAAAACTAACTCATGATTTGTTTTTTCCAGAACTTTCTGCCGAACTAGAATGTCAAAAAAAAAAAAAGCCAAATGACAAGCGGCCTTCATTAAGTATTCCATGATTTCTATGGGCTTCCTCACCATCAGTCAGTGGCTCAGCTACACTATACACAGCAAAAAGAGGGAAAGCTTAGTAAGCTGATGTGGATTTGAAGTTCTTCTTCAAACATATTTTTAAATAAATAATGCTAAAGTTTGGGCCCAGGGACCCAGCACTGAAATATTAGTTTCCAGCCTCAGAGCCAAAGGGAAGTGGGGGAACCTTTAAGAGGTGGAGCCTGGTGGGAGGAAGTTAGGTCACAGGCGCCAGCTCTTGAAGGGGAAAGGGGACCCAGTCCCCTTGCAATTCCCCTTCCCACCATGAGATTAGGGCTTCCTCCTCCAGTGGCTCCCATGATGATGTACTGCTTTGGTGTGGACCCAGAAGCAACAGGCCAACCTATCCAGGGCTGAATCCTCTAAAATTGCTGAGCCGAAAAATAAATAATTAAGTAAATAAATAAATAAACTTTTCCTTTTTAAAAGTTGCTTATCTCAGGTATTTCATCACAGTAATGGTAAGGTGACCAACAAACATATTTAGCATGTTCCTCAATAAGGCCTGCTACAAGGGTTGGGGATTTAGCTCAAGTGGAAGAGCATTTACCTAGCAAGCACAAGGCCCTGAATTCGATCCCCAGCACCCAAAAAAGGGTTTGCTACAAAACCTCAGTCTTCGTATCTGTTAATGAGGGTAATGGTGATTGTTTTGTAACAGTTTAGATAGATTAAATTGAAGAAAAATTATAAAGAATTTAGTACAGTACCCATCACAAGGTAAGGGGCTCAAAAAGGTGATATTATTTATTGTACACTGATGCGAGCTAATTAAAGCAACCCTCATGTGGAGCCAGGGCAGACTGGGTGCTGGTACACGGCATGATGAAAACCACATTTCTGGAAGGGATTCAGGTGGCCATGAGCAAAAGGGCAGGGAGCCTATGTAGAAAGCTATTTCAGCCAATTTGTTAGCTTGTAATGATATGGACCTCATGCCAGAAAGTGCAGGTAACAGAAAAGAAAAGATGAGAGAAACTTGCAGAAAAAGAAATAAAAAATAGCACATAAGAAAGCGGGGCAATAGTGAACAATTTGAACGGTGGACAGAAGAGACCAAAGACTCAGATTTGACTTCCAACTCTGCCACAGCTGAGTGACTGTAAGGAAATGTTTTAACTTCTCTGGAATGTTTCCCCACTCAAAGTGGGGAAAGTCTATGAATGCTTTTTGCAGTGCCATTAAGAGCAAAGAAGGCGTAAGTTGAAGTTATCAGAAGGAGCAGCCAGAGAGAGGAAAAAGGGAAATCAGAGTATGTCAACCATGGAGAAAAGGCAAAGAGTGAGTTACAGGAGGCAGCATGGTCAGCACAGTCAGAAAGTGCGAAAGTGAAGGAGAAAGAGATGTTTGCTGGTGCCCTGGTGCTCATGGCTACAGATCTGGCATGAGGTTTGGCTAACAATGTCGCGCTCTGATGCCGCTGGCCTGATGATGTCAGAATCTCTCACAAAGACAGGGCCGGTCACTTTGCTACCTGAGCCAGCCAACGGGGGCAGGCCAGTGGAGAGCTTGCCTGGATACCCGCCCAGAAGCAGGCCTCAGAAACGATCTGGGGAGGAGTGCCAGCCTCTAACCTCGCTCTTCACTGGCAGGGTAGATGTTTCTGCACGGCCTCCTGGCGGCCTGTGCTGAGCCGTGCTGAGGCCTGAGGACTGCTCAGGGCCTCTCAAGCCCACGAACAAGCTGTCTTGTAAGCCACATGGTCAGGTGGCAGCACCTTTGGGTTGCGTTCGTTTTATTATTTTCCAGACTTTGTGTTAGGGTTTAGATCCAAAACATCCCCCCAAATTCTCATGAGTGTGGAAGGTGCTTGGATCACAGGGACACTATACTCATTGACTTATTAATCCATTAATGAATCCACAGTGAAAAGTACTGTCAAGAGGTGGGGCCTGATGGGAAGAGGCAGGTCACTGGGGGCATGACCTGGAGGGTGGATCTCCTTCCCCAACTCCTCCCTTCTCCCTCCGCTTCCTGGCTGCCATGGATTGAGCGCCTTCCCCTCCACCGTGCCCCTCTGCCATCCTGTTTCTGCCTTGCGGTGAGCTGATCAGGGACTGAAACCGAAAGCTAAAATAAACCTCTCCCCCTTTAAATTGTGGGGTTTGGGTATTTTGTCCAATGACACAAAAGTGGCTAAGACACTTTAACAAAGTCCTGTTTAGGCCTCTAAATGTGCCAGCTTTTTCCCTAATTGTATGGACCCTGTATGGACGCAAACATTTCAGCAGAACAAAGGCAGCAATATCAGTGTATGATCCTCACACATAAGGAGAAGGTGAATCTGGGAAGGAAAAGAACAGAGACTCCAATGGCTTTCTTCCCTTGGCCACACAGACAGTTTCCCTCCTGCACCAAGCTCAGATCATCTATGTTTAATTTTATTTAAGCAGATGGGTTTCCTTAACTCAAGGTGTGTCTGACAATAAGTAGAAGCCAAATTATGACCAGAAAGTATGACAAAATGGACTCATCTGAAATAGGGTTGAAAATGTTAAATCGGGGGCTGGTGCTATAGCGCAATCCGAGAGCACTAGCCCAACATGTATGAGGCCCTGGACTCCATCCCTAGCACAGAAAAAAGAGGAGGAAGAGGAGGAGAGGAAGAGGAGGAGGAGAAATAAATCAATTCATGCTTGGTTTTTCAGAAATCCAGTTAACTCTGTGAAAGCCAAATATCACTTCCTATCCATTCGTATTTGCTATACTATGCCAATTTCTACAGAGAAGTGCTGGTAGGCTCATTTCTACTATTTGGCTATCGGAGTTTTTTATATGAATATAGTCATGTTACACTGTGGGCCTGCACCTGTTGAGGTCACTTCCTGGCATGGAGGGTGGAAGGTGGAGGGCAGGAGGGCTCTCTTTTGGAAAAGGATGCTGGGGTAAGGCGGCCAGGATAGGTTATTCATTGTCAACAAATTCTTGCTACTGAGTTGCCAAGAAGGAAACTGAAACTGAAAAGAGATTTTCCACCCCCAAAGAACTTTGACCATAAACAGATTCGATGGGTTTTGAGCTATTTGAGCTGAGGAGTAAGAGAAAAGGGGTCACTAGAACAGGCTGGGTTGGAGAGAAAGGGGTAGTAGGCTGCCAGCTGTAAAGAAAGAAAGCCTAACAAGGAGGCTGAGTTCTTTTATTATCACAAAATTATATCTTGTATTGTTTGTACTTTTATGTTGCTGATATTTTGAATAATTATTTGCATTTCTGTTCATTTGGTATTATTAACATACAACAGAGATTCTCAAATTCCAGGCATTGGGGTCATCTGAGGGGCTGGTTCCATCCACTCACTCACTGTGAGCATCTCTCCAACAGAGACGCCAAGGTCCCTGGGTAAGCTGCCCTCCAGGGAATTCGGACGCAGGTGGTCTGGGTCACTCCTGAGGCTTGTGGGATTCTAAGGAAGAAAGGAATCCTCAAGGGCAGGAACGATCCTGATGTTGACAGTTGGGATCGAATTGGGCAAGTGACAGCCAGAAAGGAAATGATTTAGCTACCCAGCCACCCTCTGGCCACTCCGTGATGAAGGGAATCCCTGCAAGACATTGTCCTTGGTTTTCCACAAATAGGAGTTCTCTTATTCTCTTCCATCCTCACTTCCTTCAGCGGTATCTGTATGCCTTTCTCTTCCTGCGCCATTTTCCCTTGTTGCATCCCTGCTGGGGCTTTCCAGTCAGTCCTTCCAACTAACAGGGCTTCCTAAGCCTCCCTGCCTCTCCTCTGAACCCAAAAGTTTCTCCACATCCAGTGAAGAACACCAAGGAGGATCGGGCTTGTCCGCATCCTGAGGGATCAGACATGGTAGGCGCCTTGAGGACGCAATCTGTGCGCCCCGGCCTCCCTTCCCGAGTAGGGACAAGGGTGGGAAGGTGGGGAGAACTCAGCCGTTCAGGCCCAAGAGGAGGAAAACTTTCCAACCCACCATGGCCTCAGAGCATCATCCGCGCCGCCATCTGCGGGTCACCCTGAGACAGGGGAAGAGCCAGCAGCAGGCCTCGACCCGGGGACGCCGTGTCGATCTGCATCTCCGTGCCTTCCCTCTAAGCGCAGACCACAGCGAAGCCTGGTATTTACACCCAGACCAGGTGGCTTTAGGCAGTGCCACTGCCCGCTCGAAGTGACCCTAGCCAGTCCCTAGAAGCGCTGGGAATCTCCGTGACCCGTGAGGAATTACTGGGTGTCCTCATCTTCCTTAGTCTCCCCACACCCCAAACAACAGCAACAGGGAAAAGCAGGCGTAAAGGGGAGCGGGAGAATCGCTTGCCTACTTCTGCCGGCACCTGCAGCCCCGCGGCATCGCGTCTCGGGCGCAGCGCCCAGGAGAACCGCTGCGCCCAGGTGCGCCCGAGTCCTTCCGGCCCCCCAATTCGGGGATCGCTACCGCTACGGCCGGCCCGGACTCCCATCTCCTCCGGAGAAAGGGCGGGCGCCCCTCCTCGCCCGCTCGCCCCCCTCACCGTCCTCCGAGAAGAGCACCAGGAAGCGCGCCGGGTTCTCGGGGTCCGCGCGGACCTCACACTCCCCTCCGCCTCCGGATCGCTTGGGGCTCTGGAAGTACAGCTGCAGCTTGGTGCTCAGGCTCTTGGGGGGGTCGGCGCCCCAGGACCCCTGGACCAGCAGCGGGAACGAGCGGGGCGCAGCCATCCCGGGCGCCGCCGTCCCCGACTGCGCTGCCGCCGCTCCTCCGGGAAGTGAACTTGGCCTCTTTCACTTTCGTTTCCCAGAAAACCCCTCCCGGCCTGAGTTTCTGTCTTCGCTCGAGCCGCCCGAGGATTAGAGGCACCCTCTCCCCAAGTCCACACCCTCCGTCCTCTCCTCCGGCCACGGCGCGGACAATGCGCACTTGGGGCCGGCGCTGGCCCGGGCCGGGGTCCCTCCACCTGCGCGCCGCGCCATCCCGGGGCGCTCCCCGCCGGCAGCCCCGCGTCCCCCAGCGCGGACTCGCGGAGAGCGGGTCACGTTTGAAACGCCGCAAGCTGACATTATACAAGGAAATAAAATGGCTAGCAAACTGGGATCCTCTTAGGACGTTTATTTTGAAACTTCCTCCAACAATCAACGTACTTAACAGAATTTTATCTAGCCTGCCTTCGAGTTTTGCTTCCTGATCTGTCAATATTACGTGTCTACTAGAAACGTGAGCGAAACTACACACTCCCAGGTTGTGTAGGCTGTTCAAGAGGTGCCATGAGGGACACAGGCCCAGGAGAAGACGAGCTCCAAGATGACTCCACGGCCATCCGTGGTTGGCCTGCGCAGCCTGTGGGGTGGCCAGGGAACTGAAAGAGAAGCTGAGAATGCGTATCCTCCAGCCGTGGTAAGAGTGTTTCCAATCAGAGGGAGGCGCCAGCATTTCAGCGCGCAGATCTGCGAGGAGAAGGGGAAGGAGCTAGCAGCAGCCCGAAGCCGGAAAGGAACGAAGGAAGAAAGCTGAGGCGGCCGGGGCTGTCCACAAGTGTGACTGTGAAGAGGAAAGAGCAGGGCAGGAGCTAGCCGCTATAGGATCAGGAAGTGCTGTTTTCAGCTTTCCTGGCTTTAAATATTTGTAAAGATAGGCAAGCCTTAGGCACGTGTATAAATTGGCAGGAAGCCAGGAAGGTTAAAGACACTGGTAGGGGAGAAGGTGGGAGGGCCGGCCGGTGGCCTTAGAAACCGGACACCCTCCCCTGGCGCCAGCAACAAGGCAGAGACAGTGCACCAGCCGGTCCTTCTCAGTGCGCGCTGACAGAGAGGCCTGGGAATCTCTGTGGGAGAGAGGTGAGGTCTCTGAGCACCCACCAAGATCAGAGCTGCGCCTCTCTGCAGACAAGCATATTGTACATTGTCTCTTGGTCGCAATGAAGCTGAATATCAGGATGAAGAGAACCAGAGTTGGGCCAAATTGAGCTTCCTGAGGGACAAGAGAAATAAGAAATGGAAGGAAAAAATGTGAACAAAGCTTTTGTAAAAAAGAGGGAGGAGGTATTAAAAACGGCATGGTACTGGCAAAAAGACAGACCTGAGGATCAATGGAATAGATTGGAGGATGCAGAAACAACCCCAAACACACTCAAATACCTCATTTTTGACAAAGAAGCCAAACACCCTCACTGGAAGAAGGATAGCCTATTTAACAAATGGTGCTGGAAAAATTGGCTAACCACATGTTGAAAATTAAAATTAGATATATGTCTCTCACCATGTACTAAACTCAAATCAAAGTGGATCAAAGATCTAAACATTAAAACAGAAACATTAAATTTACTGGAGAATAGAATAGGAAGAACCCTCGAAGACATAGGGGTAGGAAAAAAATTTATGAACAGAACCCAGACTGCACAGGAAACAATACAAAGAATCAGTGCTTG